>JAWNOR010000085.1:0-52500 GCA_035045885.1 Drosophila borealis | reverse complement strand
GGGAGCTCCCGACTGGGGGATACCCTGAACCCTCGTCTTCCAACAGGCGATGGGTATAAAATGAAATAAACTTGATATGTAAGTATATACTATTCTAGAAGCTACATGTCAAGTTTTTGGTGATTTTTGCTCTTATTATTTACCGAAATTGCTCAAAAAACAGGATTTCGATATCGATTTTTATCGATTACTTGGAAACGGGCCGAGTTATCGAGTATCGGACCTACAGCCAAAAATTTCAAGTCTCTAGCTCTTATAGGTTCGGAGATCCTTGCGTGCATACAGACGGACGGACGGACGGACAGACGGACGGACAGACGGACGGACAGACGGACGGACGGTATAAAAACGGATAATAGTTACAATAAATTATACCCAAAGAGTAGAGCTTGCTAACAGGAATCGGGATTCGGGCTGAGGCTGAGGCTGAGGCTCTTCCTGCTCTGATATTGGTCTAGATCTGGAGGTCAGCTCTATGTCGTATCGTTCGATGCGCTTCCAGATACGTCTGACTTTCAGGCGTCAGCGCAGCCGACTATATCTTGGCCCCAGCTCAGATAAGTGCACAAATATATATATATATATAGGTATGTACATATATATGTATGTGCATATACGGCATATATCTGGGGGCAATAACAGCTGAAAGTCGAAGCCCGAACCGAGACGCAAATCGTTCGGTCGCGCGATTTGTTCACATCGTTTTTCGGATATTATTATTTTTTTTTTATTCATTTCAAAATACTCAAAAGTGCACAAACTCGAGCACCTGTTATTGTTATATTTGTATAAATATATATTGTGCCTTGATATGATGTCTAATAGATACGAACGACAAGTAGTACGTGCTTCAAGATTTCCGTAATTGATAATATTTCAAAAACAAAAACAATTCTCTAACGCAAAACTAAACAACAAATTATTTCAACTTTAGTCCACATCACAAGATCAGATAGTTAGGATCGTTGGGCAACTGTCTGATAATAATTTGAACAATTTCTAAAGCTTTACCTAACGAAATCAACACTATTTTAAAGGTAAATCATATTTTAAGCTTGAAATACAATAAATAAGAATATTCAAAAACCCTTAAAAAAATGTGTCGATCTAAGGATCTACGTTTCCAATTTGAAGAAATATAATATTAAAGAAAAATAGAAATTATTAAAAATATCTAAATGATCTAATAACAGCGAATAATATAAATATGTAAATAATAGCAGATGTTTTGATATCGTCATACTAACTGAAATTTGATAATAATATATCTAAGAACTCATTTATTATAAAATAACTTTTTACAGCCCCCTCAGTTGTCTTTCAGGTTTGTGTTCAATCAAATCTAAATTACCAACTTTATAAATACATATATTCAATAATGTTTTTGTTTTTGTTTCTTTCACAATTTGGCAACACTTTTGAGCGCCTTCGAACTCAGCGTGTGATCACTGTAAATGCAATGGTGATGTGATCAATGAGAATAAGTATGTATGTGCATGAAGATCATCTTGTTATTGTTTTCTTTTTTTTTGTCACTTTTTACTGTCATTTCTTGTTCTCTTTTTTTTTCTCAGCTCCTGCGCAGATGAGTCAGCATCGTGTTTGGCATTGGATTTGAAAAGGCATTGGAGCACAGTTTGAAAGGCTTTTTATGCACGCATACACATGCACAGGCACACATACAGCTGTAGGTATGTAAAGCATTTATACATGTGCACACTATTTACGTGTACATTTTCAATGTCATTAACATTGGCTAATTCTCATTGCCATTGCGCTCTCTTTGTATCTCTCTCTCTCTCTCCCTCTTTCAGTTTTCAACTTTAACTTGAAAGGTTAACATTGGCGCACTAATCTTTGGAGTGAATGTGAATAACAAAAACAACAACAACAACGAAGAGAACAGCAGATAATTGCGGAGTGAGGTAAAGTGATTGGAATTGCGATAAGCCGCCGCCACTTTGTAGGTGACCCTTTTGGCTGAAGAATACAATTTGAAGGGCGTTCTTGGCGCCCTCTCTCTCGCTCTCTCTCTCACACACACACACACACGCAATGTGGCCCACCTGTTGCGTTTACCACCTTCCACACAAACCCCCTTCCCCATTCCATTTCCACACACGATATTGCATTCATTGAGGATCGCATATCGTAAGCTTACATATATCGTATTTGACTTGCTACTTACCCATTTTTAACATGGATGGCTCTGCTCTGTTAGCTGAGCAAAATTATTTGTTTACGTATTTTGTTGACAGCTTTGCTTAAAGTATTTATATATTTTGTAATTTTAGCAAATAACAAAAATAATGCCGCTTGCTGTGTTTGTGTGCTTCTTCGGGTTGCGGTAATTAAGGCTAAAACAATTTGTCAAGCTTTTGACCAATAATTTAAATAAAGGTCAAGTCTACAAAAGTGTGATTTCAGCTTCGGTTGGCAACACGCACACACACACACACGCACACAGCTGCACTTGCACGCAAGCGCAACGTGAACGAGGTTTTTATATGTATATATATATATACATATATGTATATTGTTTGTGTTTTTGTTGTGGTTTTTTAAATCACAGTCAGTGCGAAGTCTTGTTGGTTGTTTGATAGTTTTTTTATTTATTTATTTGAGCGCCGCCAGAGCCCTCAAAAAGAAACGATATGTAGCTTAACACGATCGCAGCGCGAATGCGCCAAAGCAAATGTACAAAGCGCACATGAAGCAGCGGCAATGGGCAATGCCAGCAGCAATAACAACAACAACAGCAACAATACAAGCGCACGCCTTGTAAAAACAACAACCAAGAAAAAAAAAACAAAAAAAGAGAGCGCACAAACTTTTGATATTTTCAGTTTGAATGCGGCAGTTGTGGCCAATGTGCCGGTTCTCTGTTGTGCATAGCAGCACACACACACATACTGAGACACACGCCCACACACAGCAGTGTGTCAGTGTGTGCCAACTCATTCTCAAAATGAGAGCCGTGGAGTAGCTAGTGTTGCCACAAAGTATAAACAACAAAAATGCTTTTCAAATTGTAAAATACGCCCATTCTGCAGAGTCATGCTTGTGATTACATTTACATGGACCTAGACCTAACAAATGTATGCATACATATGTATGTACGTATAAACAACAGTTGTACAGTGCACTCACCTGTTCTACGCAGTGAAAGCTCAAAATGATAAGCAAAAATGGATGTAATAAAATGATTATAATTTGATTGAAAAATGTAAACAATAATTAAATTCTAACTGTAATTTTTACTGTTTCTACTTTGGCTTAAAATAAATGGCAAATTTTGTTTTCATTCTTTACGCCATTTAATTTTGTTAGTTTAACTTCTGCCAAATAGTGTAAGAACATTATTATTAACGAACTGTAAGAACAGCCCTCGGCTAAAGCTTATGCTTACAACAACGAGATTTGGTTGCCGGGCTGCCATATGAAAAGTCATCTGTGAGAAATATGATTATCGCTGAGAAATATGATTACCACCAACAGAGGATTTTTAAAGGTCTTCTTCAAAAGCTGGTGATTCACCAATACATGTGTGTATGCGTAGACACATGCATGTGTGTGTCTGCGTGTGTGTGTGTGCGTAAAGGCTGCTATTTAAACACGCTTATCAGTGCCTCGCAGTCGCGAATCCATCAACAGGTGAATGAAATCAACAAACAATTTTGATGCGTGCTACATATGTATACGCTAAGCCGACAAATCGCAAACACTTGGCTTATCGTACGTAATGGATACTGATAATGATATAATGATACGGAATGTACATACATATGTATACAGTAAATGCTCGCTTAACGGACATATCCTTGCTATTAAACAATTTTTTTTTTTAACAAAATCTGTTTTTTTTTTTATATGCACAAAATTGAAATAAATTTCGAAATTATTTGTGCTTTTTTTCAAACCATATTTCAAACCAAAATAGAAAAGTTTTTCATTCCTGTGTATTTTATTACGAAAACTGAGCATTAAAATGAAATGCTGGTAGACAAATTGAAAAAAAAAAGACTATTTGCAATTTGTTTTTAAACAATTTCGAACAGTTTACCTGCAGGCAATTGCATTAATCACTAACACACCTTAGAATATGTACAAATTTGTAGAGAAAAAATTATGAATGAATTGTGTATTTGCTATTTGTGTAATATGTTCGAGCTAACTTTAGAGCGGACATCTAGCTTTAGCAGGACTTAAACAGGTAACAGCAGGTGTCCGTTCGAGGCAGCGTTCATTGTGATTGGTTCACGCTAGGCTAGTTAATTTAAAATGCCAATAGTCTATTATAATGCATATCGAAATAGTTCTTTGATTTATATTTACAATCAAACTAGAAATAAACGTTGAGAACAAAATAAAATTACAATAATTTTAGCACGATTTGTATAGGACAAGAGTCTAAAGCCGCGTTCTAATATATATATTTATATATATCTATATATAGATTTATATGTGTATATTTATATATATATAACTATATATATATATATTAATGTATAGCACATGCAGTTAACACATATTACAATTTTATTGTATCATTTTTGTTGTTGTTTTCGCATCTTTGTTTTGGAAATTCGACTTTTTGTTGAGTGTGTTCTTGGTTTGTTCCTCGTCCTATTGGTAGACATGCATGTTGACATAAATAATCGATCTGCTCATCATATATACAAATCTTAAAGTTTCGATCATTTTTTGTTATGGTCAGTGGAGCGCAGGTGATTGTTTGGACATGTACCGTTAACAGACCTCCTCGGCTGTCAGTAAAAGAGTACAGAGTGCAGAATCACCCGATTTCTTCGCTCCTCAAATTCCTGTATCATTTCATCGATATCATTATCGATATCATTTGATTTCGCCATCTGAAAGTGACCATCGCACAAAATGGGCATTAACTAAAACATCAATTAAAATATAATGTCACCAATTCAATTACCAAATTGAGCATGTCCGTTATTAAAAATGCGCCCATCAGTGCGTCCTCCGCATTGTCGACAACATCGACATTTAGCACATGAACGGGTCGATTATCCACCGAGTCCATCGATTCCATGTGCATCACAACCAAATCGTAAACACGCTCCTCTACAGTTATTATAATATCGAATTGTTCTTTGGTTTCTTGAAAGCGTTCCGGGCATTTTTTGATGCGCCGGTTCCGGTCCAGCATGTGCAGCAGCCCGTTTTGTGTGTAACTGAAACGACGAAGACGAAGATAAACATGAGGGCATTCGCAATAGTTGGCCGCATCAGCAATACTTACAATTCTTTGTCCTTTGACTCTAGATCACGGTATATTTCCTCGTAGCTGGTCCCAAATTCGTAAACGTTGGGCTTGTCAAATGCGAGACCGGGCAGCTTGACCCGTTCACCGGTGCCGTAGGAGCGCACATTGAAGCCCTTTTTTGCGAGAAAATTGTGCGCCTCCATGGAGCGATTCATGTTCGATGAACAGACCACAGCAACGGACAATTTGCTCGGGTCAGTCATTGTTATTTGGCAGTGAAATTTATTACGATATAAACCAGTAAAAATACGACTTAGAGATTAACAACGGAATGACGATGGTCTTCGTCAATATTATTACAATGCGTGAGGTAAGGCGATAGACGGCCAATAAATAATGGCGGTCGGCCGATAGATTCAACACTGCTGCCCAACCAATCAATTTTGTTCTGGCTCGATTCGATAGGTGTGACCATATGTCACAGACAATTTTATGTCGAAATGTATTCACAACAGTTGTGGCAACGCCAACAACTTGCTTGACTGTTAAAAAGCGTTACAATTATGAAAAAGATGTCAAATGCAACCGTTAAATATTTTACCCTCTTATTACTTGTACTTGTACTTATGCAAAATACCAAAAGTAAATCAAAAATAGCAATTTAGATGATCCGTCGTTAATATTTAATAGAAAAGAAATAGAACGAATAGATTTTAGTTTTGAAATTTTCATTATGAAAATCGATATGTATATTTGTATGTACGTATGTATGCATAATTGTTCATACATGTGCGATGAATGTTTGGTATGCAAGTTGAAGTAGACAGAGAATGTTGTTATGTGGCAAGTTGCTACAGCAACAACCAGACGCCGAGAGCTCCCTAGCTAATGCAAAAGAGCGCACGCCCTGTGCCCCATCCAGATCCAGCCGGAACTTGTGGAATGCGGCTTAGCAAGTTGAAGCTACCGCTGCTGCTGCTGCTGCTTGTGGCACACCAACACGCACTCATTTTGCCTATACCTGGGACACACACACACGCTGTTATCCACACACAGATACAATTGCAGATGTGCAACATAGACAGAAAGCCGATCAGGTTCAGGTTATTTGCTTGTTGCACAGTGAATCAACATTTATTTTTTTATGTTGTATTTTGAGTTTTTGAGTTCCAATTGGTGAATAAGTTCAATTGTTTATTTACAAATCGTAGACTAACAAATCGGTCACACTTTCAGTTATTCGAACGATCCGGCCCGTTTGCTCAGTCGCTCATAAACTTAAGCTAAGTATGCTGGCAAGAAAGAGGCGCATGTGCACCACGGTGCGGCGGTGCTGTTTGTTATTTTAGCGTCAGCCTTGCGTCCAACTCGCGCGCTCGCTCTATCTCACGCCCAGCGTCTGTGGCTCGTTCCCTGCGCACACATGCGCACGTGTTCGTGTCTGTGCTTGTGTGTGTGTGTGTGTTGTCTTGTTAACTGGTTATGCGAATAGTGGACGCAGCAGCAGCGGCAGCCCCTGCGGCTAGAACCAACGGCTGATGCCGACTGCGGACCTGGCGACGGCGACTGATAGTCGTTCTTTGTCACTTGATCGCTCATCGTTCACTTGTCGCCCGCTCCAGCTACACATATACACACACTCTCTCTCTCTCTCACACACACACACACGCACGCAGCCACGGCAGCCTGTCTCTCCGCTTGGCCGTTTTGTTTTGCTCCGTCGTCCAGTTGCTGCTCGTGCCTCAAACCCGCTGCGTCGCGCTTCGAACCACGTCTCTTGGCCAGAAAATGCCGCTGCTGTGGCCCAGCTTGGGCTAGACCCGTTCATCGATAGATTTTCATTTCAACATTTTCAATTGCTGGCACCGCAGATTTTGGCATTTTTTAATTATCTTAGCCATGGCTATGCAAATGTCACAGCCGCCGAACGGAAATTAAAGACAAAAAAACCAACAAACAAAAATTTAACAAAATAACAAAAAGGTAAACTTGTTTAACAACTCGCCAAATTGCATTGCAGTGTTTACCATACATACATTTGTACACACACATGCATATGTACATATTTGTATACTTTTTTTATATTTGTTTTTTTTCGGTGTTTTGTGCATGTGCCAAATTGCAAGGCAATCAAAAATTTCGCCTCAACTCATCTGCGGACTCGTGTAAAACAACAAAACGAAAAAGAAAGACGAGAAAAAATACTGTTACATATATGCAGTTGGTCGAAGTTGCAATACCCTTGTCGAGCAGATAAATAATAAATATAATTGCTATAATTCTTAACTATTACTCCCATGGGACATACATATGCAGCTATTAACCAGGGCTGCAGGCTCGAAAACAATTTGTCCTTGGTTCGGTTCATGGTTCGCGTGCAACCTTCCCGCATCAGCGTTGCCAGCCGCCGCTAAAAAAACGGCAGCTAAGTCCACTGTTAAAAAAAAGAAGCTAAAAATGACTGAACTAGCTTTAAACTTTGTTTGAGATGACAAGATATATACATATTAGCTTAAAATTTAAACTGTTTGTGGCTGATGATCTTTGAAAACAGTTACTTTTTGCTGAACATGAATGCGATTAGGTTTTAATACTTTATTTGTGGAGTTTTAAAAACAAAGCAGGCAAGAACTTAAACTTCGATATAATATAATACGATCTACGATGTAGTTAAATAGTTCTCGAGACTTTTATCAAACATTAATACAAAAACTCATTTACTGGTAGATATATATATATAAATATAGTAGTTTGATGCTTTTAGTCTTGAAGTCTTGAACAAATTATAATACCCATTGGCAGGGTATATGTATACAGAGAAGACAACGAACTGGCTTTGGTCAGCTAAAAATTGTGCTTAATTAATTTGAATTGTGTTTTCCGAATAAATTCGCCAAGGATAATGTTGGTTAGGGCAAATTATTGAAACCTTATTAAGTTACGTGGGCTTAAGTATAAGTATAAGTCAGTTCACATTTAAATGGATCGGTTGGGGAACTTGACTCTACGTGCTTTTAGCCACTTAATTCTTGAGGCAATTTCCAGCTCTAGCTGAGCGTGCGAATGGTTCTGCATTTAGTACGTGTATCTAAGTATCTAAACATCTGCCTAGCCTTTGGCTGCATGATAAAAAAAAAACTCTGAAGAAACCCATTAAAACGGTGCCCGGCCAAATGAGTGGGGTCTGGGCGTGGGGAACTGGGGAACAACTCAGTTAAATGGCGATTCGACTTTGGGTATATCTTGGTCAGGTGCGTGAAGTTATTAAGCCAGCTTATCGGGAAACTAGTTTGAGGCCTTATTAAATAATTTTGATATTTATTCTGTAGAGCGTTGCGCTATTTCTTTATTTGTTTAACTAAACTGAGGGTTAATTCTGGTCCATTGAAGTGGATATTACCTTACTTGCACTCAAGGTTTTCCGGAAGTTCCACCAAGCAGTTGCGGATCTTGCGAAAAGCATGAAACACGGCACAAATCAATTTTCACGTAGATCTTTGAAGAAGAAAAAAGACTTGGACAAAAAACTTGGTTGGAATTTCCAAAATCGCTGAAACACTTTAAGAATACTTAATGAACAGAAAATTTCGATTTTGTAGATGGTTAAGTTTTATACTATAAAAAAACATAAACATAAGGTGACTACAGTAAAAAGATTAGCTCTCCAGCTCTTGCGGTGTGGTTCGTTGGTCATCAATCAATCAGTCAGTCAGTCAGTCGGTCAATCAATCAATCAGACAGTGCGTCGATTAGTCAGTCCGTCAATCAAACAGTCAGTCAATCAGACAGTCAGTCCGTCAATCAGACAATCAGTCAGTCAGACAGTAAGTCCATCGATCAAACTGACAGTCAAGCAGACAGTATGTCCGTCGATCAGATAATTAGTCAATCGGTCAATCAGACAGTCCGTCGATTAGTTAGTCAGTCAATCAGACAGTCAGTCCGTCAATCAGTCAGTCAGACAGTAAGTCCATCGATCAAACAGTCTGTCGATCAAACTGACAGTCAAGCAGACAGTATGTCCGTCGATCAGATAATTAGTCAATCGGTCAATCAGACAGTCCGTCGATTAGTCAGTCAGTCAATCAGACAGTCAGTCCGTCAATCAGTCAGTCAGACAGTAAGTCCATCGATCAAACAGTCTGTCGATCAAACTGACAGTCAATCAGACAGTAAGTCCGTCAATCAGATAATTAGTCAATCAGTCAATCAGACAGTTATCCCTTCGATCAAACAATCAGTCAGTCAATCAGACAGAATGGGGACGGACCCATCAGACAGTCAGTCTATCAAACTGACAGTCCATCAGTCAGTCAATCAGTCGATCAATCAATCATGCAAGAATAAACTGCTTGTATATATCGAATATTATTATTATTATTAGTAGTTTTCTCATTAATATTAGTAATATAATTACTATCACTATAATAATTATTGCTTTATTTTTATTTATATCGTTTCAGTTGCATAGACACCGCGGCACAAGGCAATCATTATGTGAACCAACCCGTGGAACTGTCAGCGTTGAGGAGCAGACTTAGCCAGGCAGCAGCAGGAGCAGCCGCCGCAGTCGCAGTCGCCGCCGCAGCCGCAGTCGCAGGTGCCAACGTCAGCCAAACATAGTAGTTGAGTAGAAGGAAGAAGAAGAAGAAGAAGAGCAAGCAGGGCACAACTAGCTGGACAGGAAATGCTGAAGCACGCCTCGAATGCGAGCAGTGCAACTGCCGCGGCGCCCGTCAACGGCCAGCTGCTGCGCACGGCAAACGGCAGCAGCAGCAACAACAGCAATTGCAACACCAACAACAACAACAACAACAATAGCAGCAGCAGCAGCAGCAATCCACCCTCAGCGTCGGCGGCAACAACAACAACCACAAACGCCACCAGCCCCGTGCCAGGCGCAGTCGCAGTCGCAGCCGCAGCAACAGCCGCAGCAGCAGCGGCGGCAGCGGCAGGCGCTTCACCAACACCGGCAGCAGCTGCCGTCGCGAGCACAGCACGCAATATACACCTGCGACCGCCGCAGCCGCTCAACATATCCGCGCTGAATGCGTCCGCGTGCAGCGGAACGCTGCTGAACGGCGCGGTGCGGGGCGGTGTTGGGAATGCGTCGACGCTGCTGAATATTGCAACGGCGCCAATGAAGCCGTTAACGCCGCTAACGCCCAACGGCAATTGCAATGGGAACAGTCTGCATCATCACACCTACACGAATCAGCATATGCTGGCCAGCAGCAGCAGCAGCAGCGGCCATCAGCAGCAACAGCAGCAGCCGCAACACCTGCCCCAGCATCCACTGCACAACAACAACAACAACAACATTAACAATATCAACAACAACAACAACAACAACAACATGCATAATTATAGCCACTGCAACAATTTGGGCATTAATCCAAATTCTGTGCTGCAGGCGAGTGTCAAGCCCACAAAACATGGCCCAGGACCGCGCGAAGTGCTGACCAGTCTGGGTCTGCTCTGTTTGGGTGAGTGGCAGCACTTTTTGGCATTTATTGGCGCCAATTTGATATGCGATCCTGGCAGCGCTGCCATCTAATTGTTCGTGCGACTAATCTCGACGCTCACAGTTGTTAAAAAAATGCACTTTGCTTTTTTTTTTACCTTTTGATGTTGTTTGCAGTGCAAATTAAAGTGTATTTTGTGCAATTGCTATCGCCTATTTGAAGCTGTCACTTTGCGGCAGTTTTACAGCAATAAGCATGTGTTGTGGCAGCGTTGCCACCTAACAGTTTTCTTTGATTTGTCTGTCATTCCAAAATGCGCCAGTCAGTTGATTTTGAAAAGCTGAACAGTATCATCCTAGCATTTTATTGTTTTTAATTTCTGTTATTATTCTCATTGCAGTTTCCCTGTTGTTGGCGCTGCTCTCGCTGATCTTTCTGCTAAAGATCTCGCCGAACAGCCGCGAGGATGCGCTAACGCGCAGCATCAGCAGCGAGGATTTCATCATTGTGTATGATGTGACTCTGGCGCTGTGCGCCCTGTCGCTCTCCCTGAATCTCTGCTGCCTGCTCGTTTGCGCCATACAATTCCTGTTTGCCGTCAAGCTGTTGCGCTCACCCATGTTCGATGGCCGGGACAACAAGTACTTGGAAAAGTCGAGTGCGAGTCGCACGTGCGCTGTCAGCGGCTTTTTCATCTCCATACCCGTATTTCTTACCGGCATCATTTTGTACACGTTCAATCATTTTCATTCGACGCCGGCGATCATCACGAGCGTCCTCATCGGCGTGGGCATTGTCTTCTGCGGCGGCGCCATGGTCCACAACGTGTTCGTGTGGCAAAAGGAGAAGACAATCAGCTATCGGAGTCCGCCGGTGCCGCTTAACATGTCGCTGCTATCAACGGCGACGCAGTTGCCGCCCGTTCAGCTATTTAACAATGCCGGCTGCCAGCCGGTGATGCCGCTTTATGGACAACAGAATCATTCCATGCTGCAGCATCATCCCACATCGGTGACGCCCGTCTCGCCCAATCATTCGCATGGCAGCTTCAACCCGCTGCTGTGCGCCGCCAATAATAATAATGGTATCGGTGGCATCATCAATTCGCCGTTCCTGGTGCGCCCGGCGACGGCGACGCCGCCAACACCCAAACCGATTGCCATTGCTGCCAATGGTAGCTGCCTGATGGGACGCGAGGCCAGCGGGTCGGTCAGTCCAGGCATACCGCCCACGCTGGACATGAGCAACATAACCATTTCGCTGCATGAGCTGTCCACGTTGGTCTAGACCCAAAAACATGCCAGTCCCAGTGCCCCCACAAATACAAATAAGCAATAAGTATAGCCGTTAAATTTAAATATGTAGGTATCTGTGTAGTTTTAGACGACATCCACCGTAAAGTGTTTAGCTTTAATGATGTCCCACTTGCCGCCCCGTTGCCGTTTATGTTTTAAACTGTTGTATATATTTGTATATAGCTATAAAGAATTCGAATACATATTTAATATATTTAAACTTAACGTGTCACCTGCGCTCAAACGATCTTTGATCCCATTGCTGTTATCGATATATTGTTGTATTGTAACAAATGCATGTAAGCTGTGCCAAATGATTTGGCAACGCCAAAAACACATTTACACAGTTTGAAACATTGATAATCTTCATGTCAATAGATTTATATTTTTTGTCCATTTGACACGCTAAATCTATAAGTTTGCCTGCCGTCCAAAATGACAACGTTTATGTTTTCAACTGTTGTATATAATTGTATATAACTATAATGCTTTTTAATACATATTTAATAGATTTTTATTTTTGTCGTGTTTGATGTTTTCAATCGATTATTTCGCCAGAAATCGAACAGCGAAATTCGCTGTTATCGATATATCGTGGCCGTGTAACAAATGAAGTTTAAAACTGCCAAACGATTGGGCAACATCAAACACAACAGTTATTCGCATTTAAAATGTTTGAAATTCCTCTTGCAGATGCTTCAAATATAACTTTGCCGCGTCTTGGCAATTTAAATCCGATTAACAACCAAAAAATAATAAAATAAAAATTCCAGGCAAATGTAAATTTTGCATCAACTTCGGCTAAATAAGTAAGTTTGTGTGTGTGCGTGTGTGTGCGTGTGTGTGAATGCAGCTCTACTTCTTGGCTCGCCCCCGTTTCTTGAGCGGCACAGAGGCGTCGCTAACTGCAACTATGTGAAATTGTGTTTAAGTTAAGGTTTATGCAAATGAAAGCTAAACACTTACCTTCGGGCACGTCTGTTGATGGTGCAGGCGGCTGTTCAGCTGGCGGTACCTCCAAAGTGCTGCGTCGACTGCGCAGATTCCTGGGCTCGACTGGCGGCACCTCCGGTTTCTGCTCCTCACTGACGCTGGGCTTGCGTCCACGTCTGGCTCTGGCCGGCAGCATTGCTGCCAATAAAACAGGCGGCTCACTGCAGCTGCGAGGTTTACGTGTGGGCGTGCCGCTGTCTGATTCCTGTCCAGCGACGGCTACGGAGCCCCAGCTGCCCACGGCCGGACTGCTGGCCAGCTGGCTCAGATGTGTGCGCGAACGTGTCCGCGGCAATGCAGGCGATTCGCCAGCCTCCTCAATTGCCTCCAAGGGCCGGGCCAACAGCTTTTGTCGTCGCTTGGGCGTGGAAACCGGCACCGTTGAGATGGGCGGCAAGGAACTACCGCGCAAAACGCGACGTGTGCTGCTCACTGAATCATCGCTTCGCAAACGCCTTTGCCTTTGCGTTTGCTGTGCCACCGGCGGCGTTGCGGCTGCACTCTTGTCGGGCGTGAGCTGCTCCTCGTTGAGCGCGCTGCTGCTGCTGCGGCGGCGCGAACGCAGCTGGCGTCCGGTTACCGGTGACGGTGTACTACGATTGGAGGATACACTGCGACGCTGATCATCGCTGCGCAGCCGTATACTGCGCTCCGGCACCGGCACCGGCGGTGTTCCGGTTAAACTTTGGCGTGTGCGTTTGATGCGCACCAACGGCTGCCTGGAAGTCTCTTCAATTGTGGGCAGGGATGTGGCCACAGAGACGCGCACCGGCTCCTCCCCCGCGACCTCCACCGCCTGCTCAGAATCGGATAGGGTCAGGCAGGGATAAAATTCCACATCGGAATCTAGACTAATGGGCTGATCTGCTGAGGGAGGTTCCTCCGCCATCTCCATATCCACATCCACATCCATAACCAGTTCGGCGTCGTGATCTGTCGCCTTGGCAGCGCGCACAACCATATCCAGTTGATCTTTGTGTTCGCTGAAGGCGACCGTGGCCACCGACTGGTTGCTGGAGCCGGCATCCGATGGAGCAATTAACACAATTGCAGTTGGTGCAGTTGGTGGTGCTATCGACGGTTGCACCTCGGCGCTATCCAAGCTGTCCAGGTTGATGGTATACGAGTCGCTGTTGGCCGTCGCGCCCAACGAGGGGCATGGCACTTGGGTGGACGACGGCACGGATTCGTCCTGCTGCTTGAAGGCGAACAGCTCGGCGCTGCTGCAGGCGGCCAGCGGCTCTGGACGCGCCACGTAGCCGCGCACCTCGGTGCCATCGAGCGCAATGACGCACTCGTCCTCCTCGTCCAAATCGTCGTCCTCCTCCAAGGAGCCCTTGGTGGTGTCCAGGTCATCGACCGTCTCCAGACTGTTGGCACGATATAGCGAACGATTGGAACCACCCGCCGCCGCGCCGCCATGCGCCGCACGTGGCGGACTCGATGTCTGCGAGACGTTCGTATCGCTGGGCAGAAACGAGGTGGGCGTATGCGAGGTGGGTGACCGGGAGTTGCTGATCGAATTGGTGGACTCCACAACAATGGAATAGACCGGAGCATCCTGACGCGTTTGCCGTGTGGCGACCACACCCGACGAGGACATGTCCGATAGCTCACTGCTGACACTGTAGCTGGGCGAGTCGCGATTGTAGTTGAGGGTGGCGGGCTCCTCGTTGCTGGAATGGGAGCTTTGCTCCTCCTCCTCCTCCTCCTCTTCTAGTTCCTCTTCTTGTTGTTCTGGCTGTTGTTGTTGCACCGGCTCCTCCTCATCTTCCTCCTGCTCCTGCTCCTGCTCTTGCTCCTGCTCTTGCTCTTCCTCCTCATCCAAGTCTATGTAGGTCGTAGCTGATGTTGTTTTCGTTTGCTCTGCCAGCTGTGGCTCCTGTTCGGCCGCTTGCTCCAGCGCCATCGTCATATCATAGCTGGACATGCCCAGTGTGGTGTCCAGCATGCGGAGCATTTGCGGCTGCGTCGCTGGCTGCAGCAATGTGGACGGCATGGACCATGCCGTAGGCGATGTGCCCACACTCGGCTCATCCATGTCCCCGCAAATCGTTGTGCGCTCCGAGATCTTGACTTGGCTGCTCGTGCTGGCTGCCACCTCGCACATCTTCGAGGAGCAGACGGGCGGCACGAATTCATTGAGCTGCAGCGAACCCGTCGTACTGCCCATGTGGACCGTGGCGAAGCTGCCGAAGCCGCTGCTCTCCTGCTGGCTGCTGCGCGCCAGCAACAAGGAGCCGCGAGGCTGTGGACCAGTTGGCGGCGCCATCGATGCACGTTGCTCCTGGCTGGGATCAACAAAGGACACATTGGCCGAGGCCAACGGTGACAGGTACTCGGAGTCCGTGTCGGAATTGGAGCCGGAGTCGTTGGGCTGCTGTTGCTGCTGATGCTCCTCCTCGGGATTGGGATTCGGATTGAGACTGGGACTGGGACTGGCCGGCTGTTGCTCAATTTCCACAAATATTTCATCAGTGCCCTCCTCCTCCTCCTCGTCCACCTCCTCCGCCTCTTCCACCTCCTCCATCACCATCATCTCGACATCTTGGTCACTGCCCGCGCGCGCAAAATCATCCAGCGGAATGGGCGGCATAAAGCTGAAGCTCTGCCGCTCCGCCACCTGGGGCTGCGATGACTGGCACCTGGAGCGACGCCGCTTGAGTATGGTGGGACGCTGCTGCTCCTGTACAGCGACTGCTGCCGGCTGCTGTTGCGCTGACTTGGGCAACAAATAGGCCGGCGGCTCCAAGAGCGCAGCCAGCTCGCGTTCGTCGTGCAGCATTGGCGGCGGCTGCTGCTCCAGCTCCGGATCCAACTCCTGTTCGGCCAGCTCTAGTGAACGCTGGACAAAGGTTTCCATAGCATTTCCGAATTCGAGGCGCGGTCGCTTCGAGGGCTGGTGCACAACATCCCGGCTGCAGGTAGCCAGATTCGGATTGAGCATACGCTTCTCCACATACTGAAATTGGGTGGGACGCACATGACGACGCAGCTGTGGCACATCCTTGACCGATTGGGCGGCATTACGCAGGAACGGCATGTTCCGGCTGTTCAGCGTCTGCGCCTGCTTTCCGTTGGCATAGCGTGTGGCCCAATGGGCGCTCAGTGCGGAGCTCTGAAAGATGTTGCCCAGCTGGCCGTTGGCATTCTGTTTGGCCAGCTGGCAGCTGAACGGCTCCGGCGAGGGATTCCTCAGCTGATCCCCATTCAGTTTGTCGCGTATGCGAAAATATGTGCCAGCTATGGATTGGGTTACGGGCGCCATGGTTGTGCGATAGGCGGACAATATGCCGCTCGTCTCATCATTGGGTCCCTGCTCCCGCTCGGCGGCCACCTCATCCATAAAGGACACGGCCTCAATGTACTTGCAGCGCTTGAGCAACAGGATCAGCTGCACACAGTCCGTGGCGCGTGTCTTACACTGTCGCAGCTGGCGATAGACGAGCTGCTCCTCGTGCTCCCGCAGGCACAGTGTCGCCAGCACCGTGAATTTGCCATTGAGAATGCAATGGCGGAAGAAGCGCTCCAGCAGCGGTCGACCATCGTCGTCCATGTAGATGCGGGCATGATGAAATGCCTCCGGTATATTATTATTGGCCAGCAGCACCTGCAGCTTTAGCTCGGACGATATGAAGCCAGGCGGCATGTGGACCACCTGCATCGCCTCCTGGTTGGCCCTAAGCGCGAGCAGTGTCTCAATCAGATGCTTTGTCTGCCATTCTGTGTAGCTGCTGTGACCGAGGCGACCCCTGTACAGCACGTCGATCGTTTGCTGGGCGAGAGAGAGAGAAGGCAAGACTTTGATTAGAGCGAGACAGGTATATAAAAAGAACAGACTGATTGATTAATGATCAAGACCTACCTCGTAGTCGCTCTTGTCCAGAAACCAGAAGGAACGCGCGCACTTCAGCAGCGGCTCAGCTATGCCGAAGGCCATGGCAAAGTCCTGATAGAGGGCCCTTTTGCGCTTTGGCACGAGCAGCTCCTCCACATCGTGCATCACATACAACATTAGCTCGTGCTTGTGCTCCAGCTTGGCATCGGGCAGCAGCATGAGGCGCATCAGCGATTGCAGCGTGCGCGGCGGATAAAGGCCATCCTGATCGGATTGGCGCTGCAGCGCGGCCTTAAAGCCGGAATGATGCAGCTGCTCGTCAATGTAGAGCTTGATGTGATTCTGTCGCTGTCTGGCACGACGTTCGGCATACTCGCGCCTTATGAGCTGCAAGGGCTGCTGCTGCTGTTCGCTGCTCTCCGGCAAAATGGCCCGATCGATGAGCCAGTAGAGTATGCGCTGGTATTCATAGAGCACGGTTAGCGCTCGCTCTGTGGCACTCAGATCCTCGACCATCTCGTGGCCGAGTCGTGCTTTGCCCAGACGGACTAGGAAGGCTTGCAGATTTTGCAGCTTGAAGAGCTGGCCGTTTAGCTCGTGGTACTCTTTGCGCTCGCGCTCGTCCAGCGCATAGCCGCCGTAGTCAAAGATGCCCTGGCAGAGCTCCGAGCAGCGTGTCTTGATCTGGCCGGCACGCTTCACAATCCAGTTGGTCAGGATGGACAGGGTTAGCTTCGTGGGACTCATCATGTTGCACAGATAGCTGCCATCCATGCAGTTCCTGGCGCAGCTGTTCAGCAGCCAGAGTCGATCCTGTTCCAGTCCCATCGACAGCAGCAGCTCGTACATTTCGCGCTGCAAAACGGAACGGAGCAGGAGTTCAGTGAATGCTGCGCAAAATGAATCTTTTGCACTTACCCGGGAGAACGATACATTTGGATCGTATTCATGGAACTGCGGCAACAAGCGCAGCTCTATGATCTCCTCCAGATAATATTCCGGATTAAGGAACACATTGCCCTTGTTGTAGTACAGCGAATTCAAGAATCGACGCTGGACACCCATATACTCAAAGTGGCGACAGCCCGTAATTGTCATCAGGAAGCAATCTGAGCGTGAGCGAAAAATTGCAGAGGTTAGTCAAGCTTTTCTATTAATTAATCAATCTTATCAATTAATGCGCTTGCAAAGCTTTAAAGCTTAAGAGTCAAATCTTCAAGCAGCTTTTAATGTGTTTTAATGTGCTTTTGAGCTTTTAGATGCTTTTTAAACATACAATTAATGCGCTTGCAAAGCTTTAAAGCTGAAGAGTCAAACCTGCAGCAAGTTGAGCTTTAGACTTTAGGAAATATGATTTGAAAGCTATTAAAAAGCAAATAAAACTATATAAAATGCTTTTTAGGCTGTCGAAAGCTCTCCAAAGCTGCTGAATCAAATCAACTCAAAGGCAAGTTAGCCATGCTGAGCACGAGCTCGTTAGATAATCTTTAAGTAAGCCTCATTACTAAGTAAATGAAATTAGTATAGCTACAAAGACAACTCACCGAACGACAGTGCCTTGGGATAGTAATAGTCATCATGACGTTGCATGGAGATAAAGGGAATAATGGAGCGCGAGTCCAGCTGCATGCTGAGGGCAGCGTACTGGCCGCTGAACACAAAGCCGCATAGATAGTCGAGCTTCTCGTCCGGTCGCGGCGAGCTTGGCATTTCATCCTTGTACCATTGATTGATGTCGAACAATATGAGCTTGTTTCTATTATCCGTGTGCGAGTGCCAGCTGATGGCGGTCAATATGGTGCCATAGTCGCCGGAGAGCGCAAATGTGGAGGCTGTACCGCAGCTCATCAGCGAGCAGTTGCCATTGTCCAGCGCGAGGCGGATGCGCGTGGTGGCGCTCTGAAAGTCGCGCAAATCAAAATCACAATTCTCAACTGACAGTGCGGAGCGCCTGTAGTTGAGGGAGTGCAGCGAGGCCATCAGATGATCGCCCGGATTGTAAACGGAGCATATGTAAAAGCACGGTTGCGGATCATCCGGCGGCTCAATGCAGCAGAGACCAACAACGGGCGCCGCCTGCTGATCGGCTGGCATACGCAACTGTGCCACCAGCTGCAAGCGTCTCAGGTCATAGGCACAGATGCGTCCATCCTGCATGCCGGCGGCAAAGCCCGATATCAATGGCAGCGGTATCAGGCTGGTAATGGCAGGCCGTGCCGCAACAGGCATATCAAACTCGAGCGCCACATGGATATCTTGTTGTCGGCAACGTCGCAGCTTCGCGTCCAAGCGCTCCAGTGCGCCAGCATCGCGCACGGACACGCACCTGAGATCGCAGCGCTGAACCTCGCTATCCGGGAGCACAACGTTTGTCGAGCGATTGGCAATCGCTTGGTTGGCGTTGACATCCATTAGCAACACGGTGCCGGCATCTGTGCCCAGCGCCAGGCAGCCATCGAATTGACTCAAAATTGTGCTCGCGCACAGGCGTTCGTTCAGGAAGGTCATCGATCGGGCACTAATGCCGGCCGCATTTAGGTCAATATAGCGCAGCACCTGACTATTTGTGGGCGTATAGATGGCCAGCTGTGTCTTGCCCGGCAGTATCTCAATGCAGACGGCCAACAGTATGCGGCGGCCAATGCCAGTCGGGAATAGCTCCTGTACGCAGCGTATGCTGCTGCGCTGTCTTATCTTGCGCTCATTCTCGCGCAGAAATGTGTAGCTCGCCACGCGGTAGCCATTGCTCAGCTGACATATCAGAATAGTGGCCGCATCCGCATTCTGGCGCGTCAGCCAGCCCCAGCTACCGTCATTTATGATCCCGCCAATATAATCGGCTGCAAATGCCAAGAAAAAAAATATATATATATATGTATGTACATACATGCATTTAAGCACACAACTTACCTGCGATGCTCCGCTCTTCGATCTGCTTGCAAAACACCTCCTCATATCCTGGTATGGAGCGCTCCGGGAACTTGGATACTCGGTTATCAATCAAGCCAATTTCGTGCCACTCCATTGCTAATTATGGTGATACTTGCATCGAATATTAATGAAAATTGATGGTACTTTTATGGGTGTAATTCACTTGGCAGCTAAGTTTGATGTGATTTCTGTGCACTCTATTTAAGATGAAACTCTGAATTGATTTTGTTTTTCTAGCTAGCTAGATTTTAATATTTGGGCAATGCGCTTCGCTTTGACATTTTTGCACACATGCCGGCCGTTGTTGTTGTTGTTGTTGTTTTGTTTGACTCCAGACGCTGGCAGTAAACAGTGTTGGGAAACGATCAGATGGTTATATCGCCGGTTATGCACAGGCATTTTTGCGATATGTAAACTACCGACGAGGCGCGATTGTTAAAAATTAATATTAATATATTATTATAAATAAGAATAAGCGCTTTAAGCAGTTCAAAAATTCTTTGGTAAAAATTGAAAAAAATCATACACAATTTAGCACTTAATAAGCAAAACTTAAATTATCGATATAATGTGATTAATTTTCATATAAGCTCGCTGACAGCAATTTCTGTTCATATTGCATGAACAAGTTTTAGGTGCGTTGATTTATACATTTGAAACGCCCACCAAATCCATTTCAATAATAATTCGCAACATTGCGAATATCATGGAGCAACACTGTGTACACTCAACAAGCCTATCGATTCATCGTGTATCGCACTTAACTTGCAATCGACTCAGCATGCTGCGTTCCTTGCAGACAAAAACGTAGCCCCCCGGAAAAAGACATATTTTTAATAGCTCAAATAATTTCAAATGTGAAACACATTATATTTTAAATGTGGCTTCTGGTTTGCGATACGTGTGAATGCGACTTAAATACCAACTTGTAAGCCATATAAATAACAAAGAGCGAAACCGACACGACAGTACGGCAACTAAGCAGCTAATCGCAATCGCATACGTCTGGGGGCCCTAACCGCATTGGCGAAAAAATTCCGCACAACATCAGCAGCAGCAACACAAAAATCGAAAGTACACACGCGCGCGCAACGCAACAGAGGCGGCGGCCAAACCAAGAAGCAGCAGAAGTTTGAGCATTAACTCTTAGATCGAATACCGGCAAACCGGGTAAGACAATAAACAGTGTGCATAAACAGTGTAAACATTCCAGCAAATGGCAAGGATGGCAGCATTTCCGTTACTTTAGACAAACACGCATGCACATACACGCATACGGGACACTATTCAAAGCTTAGCGTGAAGGAGAAACAACTTTGCAGCTAAATGTGCGCCAATACAAGTGCAACCATTTACCAACACTCGTAAAAATTTAGAGATAATTATAAAAAAACAAGGTAGAACAGTTAGCTGCGTGTTGCCGAAGTTTGAATACCCTTGCAAATATGTAACATACGTTTTCTTTAAAAAAAAAAAATTCAATCATTCCAATCGTCTGATTGTGCCCTTGTAAAAACAAATTGAAGCATGTTTTCGCAGATTGTGTTCAGGATATCCCGGAAAATACGGAAAATAAAAATAGTTAATCACTTCATAATATAGTGCTACGACTCCGACATATATTCTGTCTGCAACAGAAGAGACATTCGTTGCCAAATTGCCGATCAGCTATGCCGTTAAAGTTGCCAGCTTGAATGTGTAACACATTTCGTGACCAAATGCAATTGCCCTTTGGATAGGGTATACGCCGCAAAAGAATTGCATTTTTAATTGAATTGATTGCAACATTAATTTGTAATATTTTTTGTAGGTGAACCGAACGCGAACATCGAACGATATATATTAAATAATACATATATACACAGATGATGGCCCAGCATGGCGTTACGGAGGCGCTAGCCGCAGAACTAGCCAAGGCTGTGGATTTGATAATGCACCCATTGACCGTGCAGCAGGCACGCCTCGAGGCATACACGGCCTGTGAGCGCTTCAAGGAGGAGTCGCCGCTGTGCGCCCAGGTGGGACTTTATTTGGCCAGCTCAGTCCAGTTCAATCAGCAGGTGCGTCACTTTGGGCTGCAGTTAATCGAGTACACAATCAAATTTAAATGGAATTGCATAACGCACGAGGAGAAGGTTTACATTAAGGATAATGCCATCAAGATGCTAAACATGGGCGTTGGCCCCGCCGAGGATCGCAGCCTCCTGCATTTAAAAGACGCCCTTTCGCGCATCATTGTCGAGATGATCAAACGCGAATGGCCGCAACAATGGTCCGATTTGTTGCCCGAACTGTCACAGGCCTGCAACAATGGCGAGGCACAAACGGAACTCGTTCTTCTGGTATTCCTGCGCCTTGTTGAGGACGTGGCACTGTTGCAGACAATCGAATCGAACCAGCGACGCAAGGACATGTACCAGGCGCTAAATAACAATATGAACGACATATTCGAGTTCTTCCTGCGCCTCGTCGAACAGCATGTGAACGCGTTCCGTGAGACGACGCGCCTGGGCAACTATCACAAGGCGAATGCGCATAGCCGGGTCGTCGAGATGGTGCTGTTGACATTGAGCGGCTTCGTGGAGTGGGTCAGCATCAATCACATCATGTCCAGCAATGGCAAACTGATGCATTTTCTATGCATTCTGCTTAACGACAAAGCATTCCAGTGCAATGCCGCCGAGTGCCTCGCACAGATCACAAATCGCAAGGGTCAGACCAAGGAGCGCAAGCCCCTGCTCCAGCTCTATGGCGAGGAGCCGTTGCGCTACATTTACACGGCCAGCCAAATGCCGGCGGACAGCGGCAGCGCCCAGGCCATTGAGCAGCAGCACAACTTCCTAAAGAAACTGATACAGGTGCTTAATGGCATGGTGCAGCAATTGGTGGCGCTGTGGGGCAAGGATGAGGGCACACAACGACCGGCGCATTTGGACATTATGTTTGAAATCCTGCTGCTGCTCGTACAGCATCCATCGCTGACGATTGCGCATGGCGCTGCGCTAATTTGGCAGCTGCTGCTCAAGCATGACGGCTGCTCCAAGGACTATCTGATGGTCAACAACATTCCCAAGCTCATACACACCATAGCGCCGCGCATTGTCAAAATACCCTATCCGTGCAGTGTGCCGGGCCAGCCGGATGCAGCGCCCCACAGCACCGAGGCCTACATACGCCTGGAGTACGACAGCGAGGAGGAGTTTGCGGTTTATTTCTTTCGCTGTCGCACCGACTTCCTGGAGATATTCCGTCTGGCCACGCTCGTGCTGCCGCTCATCACCTACGGCTACTGCGAGCAGTGGCTGCAATTGCGTCTGCGTCATGCCCAAAGCGAACGGGAAGCCGCCAACATGAGCTGCAGCGTGCTGGACCCCATCTACCTGGAATGGGATGCGCTTGTCTGTGTGCTCGACGGTGTCCTCAGTCGCATATTGCTCGTAGCCGAGCGGCCAGCGGTAGCCGGCGGCCTACGGCTGCTGGAGGAGTGCCTCAAGCTGGAGACCAGCAATCCGCTCATCTATTCCATATTACTCTCATGCATATCAGCGCTGTTTGTGTTCCTCAGCATGTCCTCGTGCCAGCTGACCCCCAACAATTGTGTCGCGATGAGCGGCGTGGCGCTGTTGCCGCGCGTTCTCGACAAAATCTTTCGTGCTTTGGTCCTCAAGCCGCCCAACGAGCTGGAAAAGGTGCAACAGAAGTCGGCCAAGAATCTGCGTCGTCATGCCGCCTCGCTGCTGGTCAAGCTGGCGCATAAATATCCTCTGCTGTTGCTGCCCGTGTTCGATCAGATCAACAATCATGTCGAGTGTCTGCTGAAGGAGCCGTCGTCGCCTTACCTCTGCCGTATGATGCGCACCACACTGCAGGAGGCGCTCATCCTAATCTCGAATCATTTCTGCGATTTTGAGCGACAGACCCTGTTCATCGAGCACATTGTCCAGCAGAAGCGCACCGAATGGCTGAGCTTTGGCGAGGCCTTTAAATCGCCGCTGGAATTCATGCGTTTTGTCGGCCTGGATAAGCCGCCCGTTTATGATTTCGACAGCGATCCATCGATTGTGCATCGTTCACGCATTTTGGACGCCTTGCATGTGGTCCTGGGCGTGGTCAAGCGCTGCACCTGGCCCGATGATCCGGATCGTGCACAGCGCGGCGGCTTTGTCATCGGCTGCACCGATCTGGGCAATCCCATATGCCGCAATCCGGCCACCAAGCACGTGGTGCCGCTGCTCTCGCATGTGCTCAGCCTGATGCGTGTGCTAAATGAACTGTTCCGGCCGGAGGCGCTGGCCGGCCTCTCCGAGGGCTATCGCAATATACACGGCATGCTGGAGCACGAGAAGAAGCTGCTGATGGGCATATGCGCCATACCGGCCGATCCGCTGGATACGACCATTAAAAAGGAACCGACTGCCTTTGAGAAAATGCAGACATTCATGACCCTGGTCACCGAGGGCTGCTACCATCTGATGGGCTCGGCTGGCCCCTCGCTGGGCCGTGATCTCTACCAGCTGCTGGGTCTGTCCGATGCCATCATTAGCAATGTGTTCAGCTGCATGGATATCATACCCGACTATCGCATGCGCCCCATCATACGTGTCTTCTTCAAGCCCTTCGTCTACTCGTGCCCGCCCACCTTTTACGAGCCGGTGCTGGTGCCGCTGTTTGCCCATTTGACGCCGCTGATGTGCGAGCGCTTGACCCGTCGCTGGATCTACATATCCTCGCTGTACGAGTCCGGCCAGCTAAACGGTGAGGTCAACGATACCCAGGAGGTGCTCGAGGATCAGCTAAATCGCACGCTTACACGCGAATATCTGGATGTGCTGAAGATCGCGCTAGTCGGCGGACAAATCGGTGCGGATCATGTGAACGCTGTCGGCGGTGCCAATGTGGTGGCCATGGAGAACGAAGAGCATTCCATGGACAGTGCACCGCAATCCCGTGCCGCACAATCCGCCCTGCTCTCGGATATAATCAGCGATCTGGGTGGCAAGCTGCTGCGCAACGGCCTTATTGGCAACTATATCCTGATGACGCTGCTGAAGGCGATTGCCTGGAACGATGGCATGTGCAACATGAAGGCTGTGAATATAGCGGCGCCCGTTATGCGCTTCCTGGCCGCCGAGCAGCTAATGGACGAGAATATGGCTGTGAGCGCATTTACAGCTGTGCTCCAGGGCATGCAGGTGCATGGCCAGCACGAGGCAAATCAATCCGGGCTGATTACACTGGGCGTCCAGTTCTATGAGCTGTTGCGGCCCAAATTTCCGGTGCTGAGCGATGTACTGCAGCATATACCCAGCGTTAATGCGGCGGATGTGCAAAAGTTCGATGAGAAAATCTCTGTGGCGCCCGTCAAGGGCAACAAGGTGGATCGGGCCAAAAAGGATATATTCAAGAAGCTAACCGCCCAGCTGGTCGGGCGCAGCGTCAATCAGCTGTTCCGGCACGAGGTGCAAATCGCCAATTTGCCACCGATGCAGCCAGTTAGCCAAAAGAATGCCAGCACCAATACCGGCGACATCATGGACAGCAATCAGAACGCCAATCTGAGCAAGCTCTTCCGCACAGAGAAGTGACAGGAGGCGGCGGAGGAGCCGTCCCGATGCCGTGCCGCCGCGGCGACGACTGAACATAAATTAATTGTAAACTAGTTAAGCAGCAGCTGCTGCAGCCGGACTCGGAGCCGGATCCGGGCTCGGAACCGGACCCGGAGCCTGGGGCGGCAGCAGGTAGCGTCTGCCCCCCCCCCCAAATAGCTGCAGCCACGATTTCTGGCGGTGCTCTCAAGGCTTGCCGCAGACAAGTCTTGCAACACACACACACACACCCTTTTTTTTTATATATATATATATACATATATTAACTTTTTGCTATTATTTATTGTGTAACATCTAACGTTTAAGTTCCTTCAGGCGCACTGTGCGTAAGCTGTACCCCACTCATACCCCCCCTCACACACACATCCCCCATCCCCCTCTCACACCTTCAGCTGCTTTTTATTACTTCCATTTTCGCCCCTCTGGGCATGCAGTTTTTCACTTGTTAGGCGCCACAGCAGCTTTGTTATTTATTGTTCCAAAATTTGTTAATTTTTTTTTTGCACAAAACACGAAAACGAAAGAAAAAAAAACAAAAAACCAAAATTAAGAATAGTTAAGAACGTCAACAACAATAACAACAATAACAATAACAATAACAAACACCAAGTAATGCTCGAAAAGCAATAAGATCGTCTCGTTTCTGCGAGGGCGTCGCAGCATAGTTCAGCCCGATTTTTTATACCATATATAGTCAACAAAATATTCAAATTTGTATATTCGAAAAAAAAAAAACAAAAACAAAAAAAACGAAAAAAACGAAGAATGCCCTTAAACAAATATTGTATACATATTGTATTTATATATATATATTTATATATTACTATGAATATATATATATAGAGATATTTTCAAGTAATATTGAAATTACGCTTAGGGTTTAGTTATTAAGACAGGAGTTATTATTATATAATATGCATCTTGTATATGGACACACACACACACACACACATACACATACACACACATACATCGGGATTCACAGAATACAATGCGAGTATATTTTACAATATTCAAACTGAAATTATATTTTTAAAGCGAATAAAACGAGAGAAAAAAAAAACACGAAAATAAACTGAAATAAAAACACAACAACAAAACCAATACAAACCATACAAAAATAGTAAAAAAAAAATAAAACAAACACAAAGTGCCGTAAAGTACAGACATTTATTCGAGGATCCCATATTTAGGGATCTCTCAAAAACGGGTTAAAATAAATAATTAGCAGCTGCTTAAAACGTGTATTATATAAAGCAATTGTTTAAAAAACGCATTTCCTAATTAAAACGATTCAAACGAGCCTTTTGCATAATTTGCCAGTTATTCCAAACAGACGATATACATATATATATATATATATATATTGATATATACATATACATGGAGTTTCTCGATG
Organism: Drosophila borealis; assembly: GCA_035045885.1. Taxonomy (NCBI): domain Eukaryota; kingdom Metazoa; phylum Arthropoda; class Insecta; order Diptera; family Drosophilidae; genus Drosophila; species Drosophila borealis. The sequence continues at coordinate 25,737 of JAWNOR010000085.1, read as the reverse complement.
CACAATAATCTCATAAGAAATTTGTAGCTTTAAGCGCAATATGAAACATTTTTTATACTCGTATGCAATTTTTTCCTACTCGAAGTTCACATTTAGCCTATGACAATTTAATAGTATATAAAGAGTATATATAATACATGAATGCAATTTTTAAATAAAATATGCGTGTGTGTATATATTGTATATATAGATAGATAAATAGATATGTGTGCCATTCAATTAGCCGCCATGCCTATTATCGCACAGATTACTCCAGTCGGGCACATGCTCATTCCGCAGATACGACTCCTTGGACAGCGAACGCGTCTGTATCAGATCCGTGGCGCCGCAAAGTGCGCCGCCCAGCCAGGCTGTGAAGTTTTGCTTGCCAATTGAATTGTAGAACTTGAACTGCAGCTCGCCGTGGAAACGCTCTGTGTAGTAGCTGTCGTTGGCCAGCAGCTGTTGCAGCTCCTGCTTGAGGCGTGGCAGGAGGCCCATCACCATGGCACCGCCGCCAATCACAAATATGCTTTCCACCAGCGCACGCCGCACATCCATGCTGCAGTCGAGTATGGCGCGCAGTATCAGATGCGGCAGGCTATCACGTTCATTGTTCTGCTCGAACATCAGCTCGTAAACCGATTCCCGAACGGTGCCGGGTATGCTAATTGCCGCATCGCCATCACAGATCGCATAGTCTACGCTGGGCGGCGGCGGGGGCTGCGTCTGATCGTTACTGGCCCGCGCCTGGGCACGCTCATAGCTGTTGACAAAGCAGGTGCGTATCTTGATATCCTCCAGCACGCTGGGCGTTAGCAGCGGCTCCTTGACGCCCGTCGCCACCAATTGACGCCTGATCTCATCATGCACAGCGCTGCTGCCGTAGCTGTGATCCTTGAATGCGGACAGTATTTGCACACCACTGAACACTGGCATTATGGTTGTCTCACTGTACCCAATGTCCACAACAAGGCCCGTGGGCACCGCCAGCGTGGACAGCGCTATCAGATGGGAGGGCACAAACAGCACCGAGGAGACATCAAAGTGAATGAAGAGCGCACGCGCCAGCGTCTCCCGTATAATCGTCTGCCCAAATATGTTCTCCACAATCACAAATTTGCGCTCCTTGGGACTGACCAGCAGATGCCTGGAATTAATCAAAAATTAATTCCATTTCCCACGAAACAACGGAAAACAACTTGTTGATGATGGATTTACTTGAAGAATATGGTTTGCAGAAAGTCCACAATTTGATCGTGTAGCTGCTCGGTGCCCACATAGTCAAAGAGTCGCTTCGTCACGCCCGTTGTGGTCAGCACCACCGTCGTGGGTATAATCTTACGTGGATAGGCCTCCGCTGCAAAGCCTAGCCTGTAAGGGAGTGCGATGATATCATCAGACGAAAAGTAGTTTCGTGTTTGAATTGTTCGTAACTCACTTGGTATAGGCAGTGCCAATGTCCAGGACAATTGGTGGCTTTTCTTGCATTACGCTCTCATACAGTGGCATAATTTATTCGCTTAAAGTCAGCTCGCCAGCCGGAAAATTTAACTTAAGCTGAGCTACAAAAATTGGTAACAGCTGCGTTTGCAAATAGCGATTTCGATAACAACAAACGATATTGAAGATATCGATACTTTTGGGCGATATTTAAGAATTTGCAAACTTTCAACCACCTGCAGCCACAGTTGTCACATGTGGTACGCATGTAACAAAACGGGTACACTATGTTTGCGATGGTACACATATATTTACATTGGTACATTTTTTCACTTTTTACGTAATATATAAATATTGTCCAAATATAAACAACTTAATTAATATAAAATTTTATGTTAGAACTGAAGATCAACGTTACCAATGGTTTAATTGAAAACTTATTGGTTGAAGTTGTACTCTTATTAAATGTATGGTACAAATTAATTTGGATAGGTGGCAGCCCTGGAAACCAACAAAATTCGCTCGGTTTCAGATGATTTGATTCTTACCTAATAACAAATTAATTAAATAAACAAGCTTATTATTATTTTTTTATAACCTTAATTAGTATTTTTTTATTTAGTGACATGCTTTTACACCACTTGGATTATTAAATGTGTTATCGATATATTATGACCGGTCAGCTGTTTGTATATCGTAAACAGAAAGTGTGGTAGCGCTTGTTGGTTTGTTTACCTTTGCATCATTTGTTTAACTTGCGTTAATTGTAGCAAACAAAATAATAACAAAAGATGAGTTTTATACAATTCGAAAGCGCGCGTGAAAAAGAGAAAGCACGTCAGGACCTCAGGGAAGCACGCGCTGAACTATTGCAGCAGGTAAAAAAACGTTGGATAAAAAAAAAAATCATTAATAAATCTAAAACCTTGTAACAGGCAAAATTGCGTGCGGAGGAGCGCAACAAACGCGAAATTCAAAAGGAGCTGCGCGGCGAAAGCAATTGGATGCTGCCAGCGGTAGCTAACAAATTGGACAACTTGAGCCAGGCAGCCAGCAGCAAGTCAAAGAAGTCCAGCAAAAAGAAGAGCAAACACAAGTCCAAAGCAAAGTCGACAAGATTGAGGAAGTCATCAAAAAAGAAGCACAAAAAACACAAACACAGCAGCAGCAGCAGTAGCGAGAGGGACAGCGACAGCGACAGTGATAGCTCCACTTCCAGCTCTAGCTCTGGCTCGGACAGAAAGCAGCGCAGCCGCCACAAGAAAACCAAAAGGAATCGCAAGCGGAGCGACAGCAGCGCTGACGAGTGGGTGGAGAGTGCGCCCGTCGCCGCCGATGCACCAAAGGCCGCACAGATTTTAGTGCAGCGGGACAGCTGGATGACGGACAGCGCAGCTCTAATGCTGAAAACATACTCCAAGGAGCGTAAGGAACCAGCCAAACCCAACGAGAAGCTGCAGCAAATCGATGCCTACGACCCGGCCAAAAGCTGCCACGAGCTGAATCCCTATTGGAAAAGCAATGGCACCGGCCTGCCGGGCTTTCAAAAGCCCAAAGCCGATGAAGATGAAGATGAAGGGGATGCGCCCGTAGCCAGCCGCGCCAGTGCAATGCAACAGCCTCGTGGCAGCACGACGCGTAGCTGGCAAAAGCCCGGAACAGTCAAGGATTGCGGCAACAGCAGCATCAGCAGCAGCAGAAAGAAGCGTAGCCCCTCACCTGCTTCTCCGGACGCCACCTCCGGCGAGGAAAGTGAAACCGAGCCGGCGCATCTGACGGATGAGCAAATCAATGAATTGGCCGCCAAGGCCATTAAAGCCGAGCTCAAGGGCAAACCCGAACTGTCGGCCGAGCTCAACAGGCAGCTGGAGACCGCACGAAAGCTACGCGCCGAGCTCCTGGCCAGCGGCAAAGCGCCAGCAGCTGCAGCTGCCAAGCGCCCAACTGGAAAGCCAAGCAAATCACAGCAGCAGCAGCAGGAACGCGATCACGTGCTGCTCACACGCACCGATGCTAGCGGCAATGTGCGTCCACTCGTGCAGTCGCGCTCGGCAGCTGTCCAGGCGGATCCCAATGCGCTATACGGCGGACGCAAGGGACAGAAGCGTGGCCAAAAGAAGGTGGACACGCATGTCGATGGGCAGCGGGTGCGCTACTTTGCGGACGATGATCGCTATGATATCAAACAAATGGTAATCTGTTTCTATGTATATATTATGTTTTTCTTGATCCTGCTGCTGATCCAAAGATCTAATTCGATGCATTATTTGCAGTTTGAGCGTGAGAAACATGCGACCGCCGCTGAGTCGAATCTGCAGTACGCCGATATCGTATCGAAGCACAAGAATCCCAATGATGATCTGGAGGACATATTTACGGATCGGGTGCGCAAGAACATCTCGGAGGCTGATACCGAGAAGCGTGAACTGCAGCAGGCGATACGGGAACACGAGAAACTGGCCGCAACGCTGGAGAATTGTGAACGCTGCTTCGACTCGGCCAAGCTGGACAAGCAGCTGTTGGTTGCCATGGGTGATAAGATCTATCTGAGCCTGCCCTGGCACGTGGGTCTCCAGAGCGGCCATTGCATATTGACAGCCATGCAGCATGTCTCGGCCTGCACGCTGCTCGACGAAGATGCCTGGGAGGAGCTGAGTAACTTCCGCAAGGCACTGACCCGCATGTTTGCCGCGCAACGCAAGGATGTTGTCTTTTATGAGATTGCCAACAAGCTGCATCGGCGACCGCATCTCACCGTCCACTGCATACCCATACCGGAGTCGCGGGCTGAGATGGCGCCTTTCTACTTCAAGAAGGCCATCGAGGAATCCGAGCAGGAGTGGTGCATTAACAAGCAGCTGATATCACTGCGACAGAAGTCCCTGCGCGCTGCCATACCCAAGGGTCTGCCCTATTTGTGGGTGAACTTTGGCATGGACGCGGGTTTTGCTCATGTCATCGAGGATCAGGAACGTTTTCCAGCTAACTATGCACAGGTTTGTCGAACTGCGCGCAAACATTGCTTAACTATATTAATTCTATTATTTATTTTTTGATATTTTCAGGAAATTATTGGTGGCATGTTGGAACTTAATCCGAATTCGTGGCGCAAACCGCGCAAGGAGCAAAACTCCATTGCCAAGGTCAAGTCGTTTGCGGAGGCATGGCAAAAGTTTGACTGCACCGAGCGCTAGGACAACAGACTAAAAGCAGCTGTTCTTAAAAATTAAATATTCTTCAAAAAGTAAATAAATAACGTAAACAAGTATGCGTTATTTTTTATATATTCAAAAAAATACCGTTAATCGACTTTCCATCGATATGTATATATATATCGATATATCGTGAGCAGTGAGTTGTTGACATTTCCAGCACTGGCAATTTGCTCAGATTAGGTGGCAGCCTTGTCATCGACAATAACCGCAGCCAACTTCGAGCGTCTTGTTCTTTTTTCCGGTTGACTTTGACTAGCAAGGTAGTGCTCGCGTTCGTTTACGTGAATATATTTTTTTTATTGTTAAATTATTGCTGCAAATGCAAGGCAATAAATGAAAATGTGTGTCCACGAAAGTGCAAGAGTGAATGTTGCAATAGAATAACTTAAAAATGTTAAAACTCACCTTAAATACTTAAAAAAGCGACTTGCGCTGAAATTCGCAGAATATTGTTGTCTTTGTTTGCATGTGTGCGTGCGAGTGTGTGTGCGTACGTTTGCGAATCGCAACGTGTTTTTTGTATTACTTTTTTTTAAAATTTATTTAATGTTTGTATCTGTGCTATATTCTAGATGCCAGGTGTCACAGTGAAGGATATTGACCAGCATGCCGTTACCAAGGCGGTCGCAGTTTTCCTCAAGAAGTGAGTTTGGAGGCACTGCACAACACTGCGTTTGTGCGTACATAACCTCACAAATGCGTTTGTTTGTATATAAATCTTTATATATTCATGTATAAATATGTTTTAGGACTGGCAAATTGAAGGTGCCCGACCAGATGGACATCATCAAGACAGCCAAATTCAAGGAACTGGCACCCTACGATCCCGACTGGTTCTATGTGCGTTGCGCCTCGATTCTGCGTCATCTGTACCACCGCAGTCCCGCTGGCGTTGGCTCCATCACCAAGATCTACGGTGGTCGCAAGCGCAACGGTGTGCATCCATCGCACTTTTGCCGTGCCGCTGATGGTGCTGCCCGTAAGGCGCTGCAGGCTCTTGAGCATGCCCGCCTGGTCGAGAAGCACCCCGAGGGTGGCCGCAAATTGAGCTCGATTGGACAGCGCGATTTGGATCGCATTGCCAACCAGATTGTGGCTAAGCAGCGTGACGCCGCCAAGCAGACTGGCCCCATTGTTATATCCAAGTAAATTGATTGTGTACCCGTGCCTGGACACCGCACAGAACCAATCCCAAGTCTATAAAACCAATTTAGGCTTATACTGTAAGAGTTTTTTGTTTGCACACAAATGAAACGAGAATATAAAAACAATTCACTAAAGTCTACAAAAACAAGCGTAAATATGTACAAATCGTTTTCTTTGCCAAAGCGAAGCCTTTAATATGTATTTGGGATTCCAAAGTAAAGCCTGTAAATTGGGCAACACACGAGACCAAGACGCCTCATAATGTCGTGTTGGAGGCTGCACAGATCGTCGTTCCGATGTGCCGTATCGTCCTCGCGACGAGCCCATAAATTATCTACTCATCATAAGTATATGCATAAAATCTGGTTTAGACACATCTGTCTGCCTATTCCTCAGCAAACTAGTCTGACATAAGCTATCGAAGAAACTGGGAATATATACGATTTTTTGCTGCAGGCTATATATTGAATGTCGACATCTCGTATTGGACCACTATATCATGCAGTTGCCATAGGAATTATCGTAGAAAATTGTGTCCTTAATCAAATTTAATATATTAGCTTGAAATTTGTCCCATAATAATATTGGCTTGTTGGTAAGGAGAATGGCAAAAATGGCGAAAAATCGTTCCTATGTCAGCTGTCTGATAAGTGGTCTGATCTCGGGAATGTCGGAACATTGGTCTTTATGTAAATTCTCATGACGGGACTAGTTTAAATGGATAAGCAGATACAACGGCTGCATCGTATACTGACTAAGAATATATATAGTTTATGAAATCAAAGGTGTCTGCCCGCTGGAAAAAGTCTGCGAATGCTTCGTTTCTATAAGAGAATTACCAAAGCTGTGCACAGCTTTTCATTTGATCACATCAGCTAAACTCGAGACTAGTTAATAAATAATTGCTTGCGCTGTTTAATTTTGCAAGAAAAACTATAATTATAATATTTTCGCATATTATAAGCGTATGCCCTTAACAGAGATTCAAATAATTGCTGTGTGAAGCATCAATTTGTTGTTTGTTGTTGTTTACAAAAAATGTATTTAAAATTTATGAACATGAGGGGTTCATGAATGTTTTGTTAGAGCCTTAAGACTAGTTTGTATGTTAAATAGTTTACATTTAACTCATTATCCGGCGGATAATGCTGAGGTAGGGCAAACGTTCTATATCAGACTCTATCTAACGCCTCGACCATGACAATGCTGTTGCCGCGAATTACCTGGAAGGTAATCAAAGTATTAGTATTTGTATATTTAGATTCGGCGTTGAAGCGTACCACCATGCCAATGCTATTCTTGGTATTATCCTTGCACTCCTCCACGGTATCGTCGAGCACCACGTTCATGAATGGATCGAAGCCGCGCAGGATGCCGGTGACTGCTCGGCCGCCATTCAGCTTGAGCATCATGCGTTTGTCCATGTACCTGAGCGGGGGGACATGCATTTAGTAATTCTTATAGATTGGCGCCATTGAGTACTTACTTTTTAAGCTCTGGCGGATGTGCTTTCGACATTCTGATTTAAAAAATGTTTGGTTTTTTTTTATACAATTAACAAAAATCGAGGCAAATTAACTCAAAGTAAAAATGCGAACTCGTTTTGGAGTGACCGTTTGCTAAACGTTTGCACAGTGCTGTAAAGTGCAACAAATGGAAACACACTAAATGTGCTAGTGCTGCAAGCTGCGCCAGAGCTATCGTACATTGTTTATGCTATGTGCATATATTTGGGTCATGACAACCGCAAAAGCGATACTATCGTGAGCATGGGCGATAGTTTTGCAGCTCTCTCGTAGCAACACAGCAACGATAACTGCTAGCATCGGCAATTAATAATTTTTAAGTTTATTTTTATTAGTTCTCAGATTGTGTTTGTTTGTTTTTGTTTACGTTAAAGTGTATTTATGTTAACTTGTTAAATAACGTAGCCAGCATTCGGTCAAGCCATGCGAATTGTTCATGTGAAAGTCGATTGAAAGCGCCTAAACACGAAATCTACATAAATCGCATCCGTCGCTGTCGCCGTCGCCTTCGCCTATGCCTGTGTGTACGTGATGTACGTGTGGATGTGCCTGTGCCTGAGCCAGTGTTAGTGTGTGCCCGAAGACTTTGTCGCTGTCGCCTTTTGACGGGCCAAACAAAAGGGCGGGTAAAAGAAAAGTCAACAAAAGTTGCCAGAACGGGAACGAGGGGAAGCAGCAGCTCCCTGGCAATTTGCAATTGACAGCGCCATAACGGAACAAGCAAAAATGTTCACAAAGAAGAAGAAGAAACCGCTGATCTCGATGCCGAGCAATTTCGAGCATCGCGTGCACACGGGCTTCGACAAGCGGGAGAATAAATATGTCGGCCTCCCGCTGCAATGGGCCTCCATTGTAGGCAATAACCAGATATTAAAGTCCAGCAATCGACCGCTGCCGCTTGTCGATCCCTCGGAAATAACGCCAACCGAAATTCTCGATCTGAAGACAATTGTGCGTCCGCATCACAATAACAACAAGGCGGACACGACATCGCTGAACAGCAGCAGCAGCACCATGATGATGAGCAATCCTTCCGGTGCGGCCGCAATGCTGCCCCAGCAACAGCAGCTGCAGCAACAGCAACAGCTGGTGCTGCCCAAGACATCGCATGTGGCGCGCTCGAATTCGTTGCGCAGCTCCAGTCCGCCGCGTGTGCGTCGTGTGGCCAATGTGCCGCCAGCTGTGCCCGAGGAGGAGTCATCGGCGTCGGCTGCCACGCCCACACCAACAATGCCTGGCCATGGCTTTAAGCCGCAACAGCCGATGCCACACAACATGCTCTATCCCAGTCAACATGCCCATGCGCATCCGCACCAGCATCCACATCCGCACACACATCCTAATGGCGGCGTCACAGGTCCACTGGCCGTGCGCACCGATCAGTACCGTGCTGCCCCGGGCATGCCGCAGCAACAGCAGCAGCAAACGTCGCCGGTGAGCTCTGTGGCCAGTGCAACGCGTTCTACGCATTCGCATCACAACAACAACAACAACAATGGCCAGAACTATCCCATGTACCCTGCCTCACAACAACAGCAACAGCAGCAACCAAAACTTGTGGCCGATCAGAATCAGAATCCACACATCAATCACGCCAAGACAGCATCGCGCGCCTCCAGCTCCAGTGGCAATGCGGCTGCACTGGCCGCTGCCGCCCAAGCACAGGCGCAGGCCCAGCCCAAACAGGAGCAGCGGCTGACACACGAGCAATTCCGTGCCGCATTACAAATGGTTGTATCGGCGGGCGACCCGCGCGAGAATCTTGATCATTTCAATAAAATTGGCGAAGGCTCCACGGGCACCGTTTGCATAGCCACCGACAAGTCAACAGGTGAGTTGGTTCTCGCATCTATCCAGAAATTCAATTACTATTTCCATGCTCTTTCAGGTCGTCAAGTGGCCGTCAAGAAAATGGATCTGCGCAAGCAGCAGCGACGCGAGCTGCTCTTCAACGAGGTGGTCATCATGCGTGACTATCATCATCCGAACATTGTGGAGACATACTCTAGCTTTCTGGTCAACGATGAGCTCTGGGTGGTCATGGAGTATCTCGAGGGCGGCGCACTCACCGACATTGTCACACATTCGCGCATGGATGAGGAGCAAATAGCCACCGTTTGCAAGCAATGCCTAAAGGCTTTGGCCTATTTGCACTCACAGGTGCGTGACCAGCATGGGCAACAAGCCGAGCCCCAGCCCAACAGTCCAACAGTCCAACAATCCAACAATACAACAGCCAAAGCCTCACCCAATGTCTCTTTGGCTCTTTTCCCCCATTTCAATGCCTTTCTATTTTCGTTCTTTTGCGCTTTCTTTCGCGCCGTTTTGTGCGGTTTGGTTTCAATTCCGAAATGTCGCCCGCCGCATATGTAATGCGATAGCTGGGCGCTCGGACGGTGGGCCGGACTTTGCTGTTGGCTTCTGGAACCAAACTAAAAAACCGCAAATTTTGCTGACCCAACCCTACCCTGTTAACCGAAGTCAGCGAAATGTGCATAATTGGCTTAAGCACGCATCTGTGTATATCTATTATCTGTACGCTCGTAATGGTCACTTCTGGTCGGTCATTAGAACTTGCGCAAATAAGAATCGTCTGGCTCTTTGGACAAGGCATTGGCCATCTCGAGAACTGGAGACTTCCGATTTGAAATATTTATTCCTATATACCATATGCAGAGCAAGTTTATAAGCTTTTGTCCATATCTTCTGCATAACATATCTTCAAGCATAACTCGAACATTTTACGAGTTAAGTATATACAGATTAAAAGTATTTCACTCTTTGAATCTTCCCCGAAATCATGAGTGAGAGCTAGAGCGGAAAATAGGTTGAAAATTAGGGCATAGAGCTGCTAAAAGATCAAAACAGATTTCAAAGGTTCCCATATGATAGAAAGAGACAGAGAGAGACAGAGAGAGAGAACACATTTCTGTAGCGCAGGGTATCTCAAAGTCGTGTATGCTTCGCTTGTTACTTGCACTTTGTAGTTACAATGACTAAATACAAATGCGGTTTAAAACTAGTTGTAAGCTCGTTTAAAACAGGTTTGCAAAAATTACTTAAGTATTTTTAATTAACGGGAGAGAGAGAGAGGGAGAGGGACAGAGGTCACATGTCCCGTGTCCCATGTCCCATAGTATCCCATGGTCGAGCAGGCTCTACTCTTTGCTTTTACAATTGTGCCAAATGCAAAACAGGTTGAAAGATGCTTGAAACAGGTTCAAATATTAGACGAATTTGCGCCCAATTAGAAAGAGAGCGCGATAACAAGAGTGTATCTCATAGTCTGTGTACTTTTCATTTACTTTTACTGTACATTAATTGCCTCCATTCCCCCACAGGGCGTCATCCATCGCGACATCAAGTCGGACTCCATTCTGCTGGCCGCGGATGGACGCGTCAAGCTGTCGGACTTTGGTTTTTGTGCGCAGGTGTCGCAGGAGCTGCCCAAGCGCAAATCCCTGGTGGGCACACCGTATTGGATGTCACCGGAGGTCATATCGCGCCTGCCATACGGCCCCGATGTGGACATCTGGTCGCTGGGCATCATGGTCATCGAAATGGTTGACGGTGAGCCGCCTTTCTTCAACGAGCCGCCGCTGCAGGCGATGCGTCGCATACGGGACATGCAGCCACCAAATCTAAAGAACGCCCACAAGGTATCGCCGCGTCTGCAATCGTTCTTGGACCGCATGCTGGTCCGTGATCCGGCGCAGCGTGCCACAGCCGCCGAGCTGCTGGCGCATCCATTTCTACGGCAGGCGGGGCCGCCATCGCTGCTGGTGCCGCTGATGCGCAACTCCAGGCATCACACTTGAATTGGGATACCTGCTTGGTGTCGAGAATGAGGATGATCATGATGATGCACTGCAGCCATTTGGGACACGCTTGCTGCTGCTGTTTATGCTTTAGTTTTCATACCCCACTTAAATGTAGTATTATTCATTCTCTAACTACGCTTCTAGTACCCGGCAATTGCTACTTAAACCCCCGTACACCCGCCCCCCTACCCCCATACCCCTCTCACCCAATACGCATTGTAAAGTCATTCTGCCACGCCCTAAAGTACACACACACCCACATACACACATTTTACGCATGTTCATTAAGTATTCCATGGCGGCATTCAGCAAATGCTACACAATATTTTTTATATATATATTTAAGAAAAACCCTCAAGCGACCCTCTTGTATGCCCCCCCCCCCTCCCCTCTACCCCCTTTCCCTTCCCATTTTATTAAGAAGCAACAAAATGTTGCTATTGTTTCGTGTAATTTGTAACATATTTTATATGATATATGTCGAACGCAAAATGTGCCTTTCTCTCGGAACAGACTAGGAAACATTTAATCGAATTCAATATACACATATATATATATATATGTATATTTAATGTGACCATGGAGGACAGCACTCGATTGTTATTGCCGTTTTGAACCAATGCGCAGCCATTGCAAAATGTTATACTTTATATACATAGACAAATATATTCACTTCAAGCGCCATTTGGTAACAGCTAATACTCGATCGATAGTGTTCTATATATCCAAACCAAAATCAATCCTAAGCTCTGTTCTATGCAAATGCGAAAAACATTTTAACTGCATTTCGCGCTCTTTTTACATTTTTACACTTTTTTTCTTTTCAATTTAATATTTTGTTTGCTACTGTCTCAAAAGCGCAAGCGGGCACAGTTCTTGTCAATATAATGGTTTTACTTTATTATTATAATTATATTTTAATTATTATTATTATTATATTTTTTGTGTGGTTATGTTGAGAGCTGCATTATCATTGTTCGAATATATAAACAAATATAAAACTGAATATAGCATATTTAGCCTAAGTATTGAGAAACAACGAATCATAAATATTGCTCACATCCAACGAAAATGATGAACCATTTATATACATATATATATCATCTATATATATATAGATACATAGATATATAGACATAGGCAAGCCTGTACTTATTGTTGTCATTTGAACGCATGCTCCAAGCTAAGGCTCCATTTAATATACCCTATGTATAGCAATTATTTATGTCATAAATAAGTTATATTGCTCGAAATCAGATTTGACATTTGTGGACTGTTAAACCCAAGATTATACAAAATACATTCCCCCAATTGAACCACAATTGAAAAATCCAATTATAAGTATATATATATATATATACATATATATTTTTTTTTTGAAAACATTCTGTTCTGTAATTATTAACAAATAAACACACAGGTATTGTAGCAAGCGTGTTTTTTTTTCAATTATGTTCCTTAGAAAACATTTTGCTTCTTGTGCATTAAATTTAGTTGTTATTTCTTAGATTTAATTAAACCAAACACAGAGTTGTCTGTGGTTCGGTTCACGGTTCGCGGTTCGAACCAATGCCTCGGTTTTTTGTTCGGTTCGTGAACCTAGTTCTCCAAATTCATTAAACCAGGGTTTCTTGCTCCCTCAAGGCTAAAAAAATTTTAAACAATTAAATTTGTTTTTTATATTTTTTTATTGTCGAAACTATTTACTTTTTTTATATACAATAGGCATATATTAATATGGGCTTAAGCCTAGGCTCGACTGTTCGTTATCCTAGTTGAGCTTCGGTTTATGGTAAATAAAAATTGGGCATTAATCGAGTTCGAGCCCGAGATTCCAATTAACTTATTATCAAATACCGCCAAAAAAAGCCAAATTGTAAACCGAACTTAAACATATTGTTTCCAACGATGACTAAGCTTAAAATTAACAACTTTTTGATTTTGAGTGGCTTAGCTCCAAAACATTAGCTTTATCTAACTCTTTTTGTTAGATGCCAAGTTTTGGATGAAGTTCAAATTTAGCCCTGAATCTTGCATGTGCAAATATCTACAGCTGGCAATATTTCAGTACAACAGGCAATTAAAAATGAATAACTGAATTGTTTTAATAAAATGTTTAAATTCAGGACAAGCCAAGTTTCGGATTGGGTTCACGAACTGAATCCAAAGGCAGATAGTTTGGTTCGAACCGTGAACCGAAACACAAAGGATTTCCTATCCCTTGGCTCTGCAGCCCTGGACAAATATACGTTATTTCAAAGATAAGTCTGCTAAGTTGATTATTTAAATTAAAGGAAATTCAGGCTAATTTTCGGCTGCTTTAATTCGGTTTCAAAGCGGTTCGCTAGTAAATCAAAGTCCAATTTCCCGTCTCATGAAAATTGCAAGAAAATAATAAAGTCAAATGGAGAGTTTATTTTTTTGTTTTTTAAAAATATATATTTTTTTCATTCATTTTCTTTTATTTGTAATTGTTGTTTGCTGTTGTTGTTGATGTTGTTGATGTTTGTTGTTTGTTGTTGCATTAAGCATTATTTTAGTTTATAAATTGTTAAGGTGAATATGGAAATAAATGCGTGCCAATTTATATGAGCTATATATATTCAATGCAAATATATATACACAAATACATTGGCACAGAGCGTGTAAGGTGTAGGAGGGGGGGGGGGCGTGTATGTGTATGTGTGCGAGTGTGTGTGTGTGTTGTGTGTCAAGGCGTGCTTTGTGTGTGGCGGGGTGTGGTGTGGTGTGCTGTATGTGTGTGTGTGTGTTGTGCACAAAATAAATAAATGCATCTTGCTAAAACACGCACACACACATGCACACACACACACACACACGCAGACACACACAGACACGAGCGCCGGCGCACACACTAAAAATCAAATTGTGTACTAAAAACTAAGCGGCAGATCTGCAGCTGCCCATAGCTAGCCATGAGTGTGAGCGAGACAGAGAGAGAGAGAGAGAGAGAGAAAGAGAGGGGGAGACAGTCAGAGAGTGGGATGTTTCTGTGTGTGTGTGTGTTTGTGTGTCAGATAACGGTAAAGTTATATAAATTTATATATTTTAGTTGCGCTTCCTCAAGGCCAAGCGACTGCTGAGTGGACGCTTGGGCTTTGGCTGCTCCTCCTCCTTTTGCTCCGATTCCTCGGCAGCGGCATCCACCTCGGGCTCCGGCTGAGCGGCCTTCACGGGCTTGGCCAGCTTGCGACGGCTGACTGTGGTTAAACCCGAGAACAACAAAACGGATAAGTCAACTATGTAGTTCAGGCAGAGATCGAATGGAGATAACTTACGTGCCGCATTGCTCTTGTAGCCCTTGGCGGGCGAAGCTGGCGAGGCGGGCGCTGGCGCCGCGGCGGCGGACTCCTCCTCCTCGGCGGCGGCGGCCTCATCGTCGGTCTTCTTGGCCGGCTTGCTGGCGGGCGTCTTCTCGCTGCGATGCTTCTTGGCGTTCTGCTGGCGGCGCTTCAGCGAGTTGAGGAAATCATCGTTGGAGCGGAAGGGCCGAATGACGGGTCCCACTTTTTTGGGCGGCTCGGTTGTGGTCGTTGTGGAGCTGGCCGCTCCCTCATCCTGCTCATCGCCATACTGGCCATGCTCACCGGCGCCGGCCTCCTCATTGTACTCATCCTCTTCGGCGGCATCGTCATGCGCGGGCGCCGGCGTTGTTGTTGTCGTCGGCTTGGCCGCCTTGCCCACGGGGCGACGCAGTGCAGCGATTCTCTTCGCTGGCGATGCGTTGCCAGCGGGCGCGCCCTCATCTTGGGCCGCCACCAGTCCGTAGCACAGTGCGCAGATAATGAAAAGCAGGCAGCTGTTGATCGAATCCAAATAAAAACAAATATCAGTTTACAGTTTTGAGGTTATGTGCAGATTAGCTGCCAGAAACTTGAAGTGTTTACAAATTACTGCATTCTTTAGTTTGAGGTTATGTCTAGACTTTAAGGTTATGCATAAACTTTGAGGTTATGCATAAACTTTGAGGTTATGCATCAACTTTGAGGTTATGTAGGAACTTTAATGTTTTTTTATGCAGTTAGTACGCAGCCAGAAATGACCCTAGTCTTATTAAACAGCGGAAAATGTTTATTTTGATAGGTTTAGAGGAATTGTGAGGTTAGGAAGCAGCTTTGAGGTTATGTATGCAGCCAGAAATGGCCTTAAACTGATTTAACGGCAGAAAATGTTTATTTCTGATCATTTTAAATTCAACTGTTTCCATAAAGGAACCTGGTTTAGTTTGAGGTCAGTTAGAAGCTTTGAGGTTATGCATGTTGCTAAACTTTTAAATAAGCATAAAATGTCTGTTTTAGATAAGCCTAAAGGTTTGAGGTTATGTTTGGAGCTTAATGTTGAAAGAGACAAATATAATAACTTAGCATTTAACTGAAGCGCACTCTTGAAACTCTTCCATAAGGAAATTGTTTATAAATAAAACCTGATAAAATCGCATGCATAATTCTATTAAGCCGGCTTTGGCTGGATCGAGACACATATGTATGTTGCCTAACGACCACGAGGCGCAATTTCAATTGAAATTCTCCATAGTCAATTAGCTGGCATCTCCAAAGACACATACATACACATATGTGCATAAAGATACAGATATATATATATATATATATATATATATATATATATATATATATATATAGATGTATATATATGTATCTGCATGATTTCTTTTCTGGTCTGGTTGAACGGGTTGTGCTGAGAACCTGAACCGGACTTGGCTGGTAAAAACACGTACCATACATAAATTGTGTGCGCACACATATATTTATACATATATATATATCTATATGTGTATGCATGTGTGTATGTATGTGCATATATATTCATAAGCCATGTGCGTCTGAACATAAATAAATAAATATATTAAGATAGGCCATAAAGATATGTATGCGCCGTCTGCTGTCGCTGCTGCTGCTGCTTCTTCTTCTTTGTCGTTGTCGTCGTCGTCGTCGTCGTCGTGGTCTTCTTCTTTTTTCACGCCCGAGATGTGCTAACAATTATTAATGCTTAAAGGTCAGCTAAACGGGTTTTGTTTTTCTTTTTTCGGTCTCACTTTCGATTTTAAATTTATGCGCTTACGAATTGGCTTTTTTGTTCATCTTCTTCTTATTTTTTGGTTATTTGTTTTTTGTTGTTGTCGTTGTTGCTATTTTTTGTTGATTTCTTTAGCCTTTTTGCATGCTAAACAAAAGACTTAGGCAGCGAACTTGTTTTGAAATACTTCTGGCAACAGTCTAAGGCCAGAGCCTGCAGTTTAGCTGTTAGTTAGCCCGCCCACTAAACGCCCGCCCGCCCGCCCGCCCGCTCCCTTGCTGCAGCTGCGCCAAAAGGCAACAGGTGCTTATGCAAAAGTAACAGCAGCAACAACAACAACAACAACAACAGCAACAGCAACAACATCTGTAAACCAGTTGGCCGTTGCCAGCGCCAGAATAAATTTAAATGCGCACATGATCGGCACATGCAATTGGCTAATAACGGTAAAATGTGCAAGCCGACAACTCGGGCCAACTCGGGCCGCAGTCATGAGGGCGAGGCCCAGGCCCGCCCCAACCCCAAACCCCAACAACAACAACAACTGCCGCTGTTGTTGTTGTTGGTCTATTTGTAGCTGTTGCTGCCGCCGGGTTGGGTTGCATCTTTTCGCATTGATTAGGGTCAACTGTGCCATGTCCGAGCGACTCTTTGCATTTCAATCGCCGCCTTACACTTATGCAACACGTTCATGGAAAGGTGAAAGGCGTCGCCTCCAGCCAGTTGCTGTTGCTGTTGCTGTTGTGGGTGCGTGTTGCTGGCGTGTTGCCTGGAATCATTAACTGCTTCTTCTTCTTCTTCTTGTCGCTTCTTAATCGAAATTCAAGTCAAGCGCTTTGTGTAGTTGTTGCAAGTCTCTTCGTACAGCCGAGTCCATGTCTATATGACATTTGGCGTCTTGCGCTTTAGTTGAACCGGTTTTTTGGCATTTTGGGAACTGGGAAACTATTGAAACGCTCTCCGAGACAATACCACACACACACACACACACACACACACATGCAATCATTTCTAGCCAAGCCCAGAAAAGCAGCAACAACAACAACAACAACAACCTGTTATATAAGCAACATTAGTTGCAAATTTATGATAAGGAAAACGTCAGCCAAGCGCCGAGAATCTTTAAGTGGAAGGCGGAACCACTCGTTTAATGATGCTACATCATCATCATCGTCATCATCATTGTCATCATTGTCATCACAAACTGCTTATGCAGACGCGACTAGCAGATACCCAGGGCCACGCACATTTTCAATGTGAAGAAGAAATAAACAATCAACCGAAATACCCAACTTTGTCATGCCGAATATTAAATACCCTTTGTAGACATAGGTCGTAATGTTTCACAGAAGCTTAGTAGCATATATGATATAGATAATAAATGATATAGTTATACATATATGATATAGAGAAAATCTTTATAGTTGGAATTCTCTTCATGGGAAGAGCTCGCTTATGCCAAGCTCGCTTTAGATGTTTTTAAAGACAAATAAGAATAAAATTTTTGACTAATCATGCTCATGCCAGCTAGATGATATAGTGCATCGATCCGTTTTCGATATATATATGTGCCGCCTGCAAGAGAAGTTGAGCGAAGGCTCAAGGCGAACAGACAGACAGACAGACGGACATGGCTATAACTCGTCCGCTCTTAATGCTGATCAAGTATATATATATATATATATATATATATATATATATATATATATATATATATATATATATATATATATATATATTATATGTCACACATTTCACGACAAAATCAAATTACCCTTGAGAAGTGTATAAAAACGTTATTGAGAATAATACAAATATTTTCGTACCAAGGCTTGAATGTTGTCATTTCATTTATTAACACTGTTTTTGAGTGTTGAAAGCGCGTGTTCTTGAAAAGCGAAGCTTGTTTTCGTGTGCATATATTAAAGTCTACAAAAATTGATTTATAAGTTATGATTTATAAATTAAAATTCGATTTTGTTGTTCATTTTTTTGCTTCTTAATTTAAAAAAAATTTAATGAGTTCGTTTTGCTTAGTTCTTTTCTGATTACACGTTTTTAAAACAAAATTTTTTTTTATTTAACTATTTTTGATTATAAATGAAAAAAAAGAAAAGATAAATGGATTTTTTGAACTACTTATGCTTATACGTTTTTAAAATAAAAAAAAGTTTATTTTTAACTCTTTTTACATTTATTTATAAAAAATTGTTCGTTTTATTATTGAACCATTTATGTTTATAAATTTAACTCAAGGAATTAGAAAAAAAATATATTAAGGTAAATTATTATTGTTAATAATAAGGCTTAAGTGTTGTTTTAAAAACTTACTTTTTGCTATTTTGCAACACTGTTTTTTTTTTTAGAACAAACCGAAAATATTTCTAGAACTTTGGCCGTATTTGGCTTGGAAATCTGCTCTGGAACTTTTGCGGAAAAGCTAGCTTATATACAGAAATATGCATATCTGATGCGCAGATTACAGGGTATTAAGAGGGTATAACAGCAGCGAAACCGAACCGAAGCGACTTTGTCCATTTGTTATTTGCGCATAAAAAGTGTTCGCCGTGAAGAGCTCGGTCAACAAAACTTCACATTTCAGTTAAAAGTGTTTTTCTTGTTTTTAAACGCATTTTTTTATTTGCCCTCTTTTTCTTGTTTCGTTTTTATTCAGTTTTATTTTTCAGTTTTATTTTTGTTTATCACATGAGATTATGATTTGCATTTGCGGAATTAGTTCATGGCGATGGCGTCATGGGCTCAACTCTATGATGATGTACACAAAAAAAAAAAATGATAATAATAATAATAATAATACAATAAAGCTGAAAGGCTAATTTTGCCAATAGCCATGCCCCCAAAACGGGTCACTATGCTAATTGCCCGTCTATAGTCGGAGTTGGAGTCATGTCTGGCTATATGTGTGCGTATATATATATGGGTTTATGTGTGTATATATATGTATATATGGGACAGCTCAAATACAATTACGAGCTTTAAAGAAAAAGAAAAACGTGCGCATTTGTTGCTGTATTAACTTGGCCTGTAACTGCTGTAGTTGTTGTTGTTATTGTCGCTTAAGTGGGTTCAATAACGGTGCATTGTGACGGCGCAAGTACGTGTTGTAGCCAATAGTCGCAGCCAATCAGTTAGTCAAGTCAGCAAGTTCGTTGCCTGAGTCTTTTGATTTGTGTTACAGTTTCTTTATTTGACGTACTTGTTGTTGCTGCTGCTGCTGCTGCTGCGGCTGTTGCTGGCTGGCTTACATTGAATTTGGCTTATGAAATGCACGCAAGCACACACACACACACACAACCACACACTCAGGTGTGTGTTTAACACCTTGTTGCCAATTTGCACAGTTTGACAAAGTCCTTGAAAATATGTTTTAAAGCAACAAAAAAACACTTTTTTGCTAAAAAACTTTTGCCAGCAACATCCAACTACATATGATGTGTGCATGTTATGCGAGTGTGTGTGTGTGTGTGTGTGTGCGAGTGTGTGTATTCTGGTTTGGTTTTTGGCATGCACATGATCTGATATCTCTTATTTAAATAATATATAATATTGCATAATGCGAGCGATTTGTGCGCCAAAAATGAAATGAAACGCATGTAAAACGACAGCAACAGCAACAACAACAGCAACAACAACAACAGCAACAACAACAGCAACAACATGACAAACCCCCAAAACGCCAGCGAAACTAAATTAAAATCCTGATCTTGCCGTCAAATTGGCGCTTGTTGCTGCCGTCTGCCGTCTCCCGTCTGCTGTTGCTGGCGATATTTCTTTTTTTTTTTGCCCCACTGTGATTAATTCCCCCCATGCGCTATGCGATTAACATACATATTACTTATATATATATGTATATATATGCATGTGTGTGCGTGTGTGTCTGTCAGCTTGCATTAAAAGTGCAACCGTTAATTTATAAGACAACATCTCAGCCAACAAGCAGCAATGTGCAGCGGCAACAGTCACAATTTGCAGCGCTCGGTAATTAATCCAATATACTCGCACTTAATTTACCAACAGCAACATCCTGCCCGGCCAACCGCGTACCCCCTCCGCCATGCGCTACCCATGCCAAGCTAAGCAACTGCGGCCAGATGTTGCTGGCGTGCAGACGACAATAGCACCAGCAGCAGCAGCAGCAGCAGCAGACGGCAGACGGCAGCATCAGCTGGCGACCTTGAAACATTTCTTTCAATCAATGCACTGACAGACAGTCAGACGGACAGACAGATAGACAGACGACGGACAGTCAGTTGAATGAGCCTCTTCTCACATCAAGTTGCTGGTTGCTGTTGCTCGGCGACAACTGCAATTGCAACGGCAATTGCAGCTGGGAATTGGCATTTGCCATTTCTTTGTGCCGGCAAATGCCACAAGGCAACAACAACAACAACAGCAGCCACATAATGTTAATGATCATCATTGGCAACATCATCATCATCATCATCAACTGCGACATTTTGCCGTGTGAGAGATTTGAAACGTTGGCGTGTTAAAGTTCAGTTGAGGCATTCGGTTCACAGATTTCTTGCAGCCAAAGTCGTGCTCGAATAATAAAATAATAATGCATGAGTCGTGCGACTGGCAAATACCCTGCAAACGCTTTGTAAGAGCTAGATAGACAGATGGATAGATAATAGTCGTTAAATACATTAGCTAACTCTTGGGCACGCTTAGGAACCAGGTTAAACCAGGAAAAACCAGGAAAAGCCAGGAAAAGCCAGGAAAAGCCAGGAAAAGCCAGGAAAAGCCAGGCTGAGCCAGTTTATATGCCAACCAACTCTTGTAACTCGGGCATATGTGCAGCGATTATGGGGGAAACTCTCAGAATAAACTTAAAATATGCCCAAATATGTGCACACCAAATTTCAGTTTCATAACTGAAGGCATGCTTGCATATCTCATCATTTCCAAGCCAATATCTCGCCCTGCTCTAAAATATATGCAGCCAAGTTGTGTTACATTAGCTGCTGGCAGGCTCTAGACTTTACGAACCAAATTTCATGGTTCTAGCATTTGCAGTTCCTGAGTTCAGTGGGCTTGGTCAGGCTGGCAAATGGAACCGACTCGATAAACTGAAGAGCTGTGACAGTAAGGCACTCGTAACTGCATTTTCTATGCCCGTTAAAAGTGTTCGAGACGTGAATTAGGTGCAAAAATGTTGGCAACCCTGCCCAGATGCCAGCCAGAGAGCAGAAACTTATTTCGACATCAGCTAATTTAATGCCCAAATTGCTTTATTAACGATCTTAGGTTTTATAAAATAACATAAATATCCCAAACACGTCAGCAAAAAAATATCAAAATAAATGCAGAAAAAACTGGATTAGCAGCGCGGCAAACACAAAAAGATAAGCGAAAAAAAAACCCACAAAAAGTATGTAAATTATTAAAAATATATCTCACTCACATGTTGAAGTACTTCATTTTGTATGTGTGTGTGTGTGTGTGCGTTGTGTATATATATATTTAAAAACTTGAATTAAAAAAAAAAATTGAAAATTTTTTCTTAAAACGCGCGAAACGTACAAAAAATTCACGACGATATTTGTTATATATATATATATATATATATATATTATTTTTTTTTACGGGCTTTAAAGACGCACAGGGTTAGACACTGAGGACTGTGGAGACTGAGGACTGTGGAGACTGGAGACTGTGGAGACTGGAGACTGAGTCTGGGGCACAACTGAGTGCTGAGTGCTTAAGCCACGATCACGATCGACTTCTAGAGGCTGACTGAACGTTACTTATGCCGTGTGCATGGAGTTAACCTACGGCCACCCAATATTTTGTGTGGCTGCCAGCAACGCTTGATTTGATTTTTCTTCTTTTTCTCTCTTATTTCTTGGTGTATTTTATTTTGTGGCCGCTGCGACGGCAACGGCGACGCGCACAGCGACTGCGACGCAGACAGCGAACGGCGGCCAACAACAGGTTGGTGTCCGCCCTAATCCAACTAACCAGCGGCTGCAACGGGCCATAGAGAGCGAGGCGGGGGCGAGGGGGGAGGCAGAGGGGTGTGGCTAGGGGGCAGGGGGAGGGGTGTAGCAGGGTGCGGGCTGTTGACGCAGGCTCCGTTCGTAATTATATGCAAAGAGTGCAGGAGCACTTCTGGTTTCAGGCAATTTGTCATTGCTGCCGCTGCCGCTGTCGCTGTCGCTGTCGATGTTGACGTCAGCGCTGACTGCGCTGCCGGCGCCAGTTGTGGCTTTTGTGCTAGTGACAGGTTTTCTTTGGCTTTCGGCCGACGACGACGGCGACGACGACGACGATGGCAGAGTCGCAGAGTCTTAGGTTCGGCTTTTATTTTAGCATACCCTGTAATCATAAAATAATGAGAGTGGCTAGCATGCGCTTGTGCTGTTGTATGAACACAAAAAATATAGAATTGAAAGTAAATTATTTAGCTTTGGCATTGAATATTATCTCATAGGTTGTTATGTTCAAGCCTTGTATATTATCATATTTGTTGATATAAATTCTAGCTTCTGCTAATGATGAATTATTTCATAAAACTGTTTCGAAAATTCACGTTACAGGCAATATGCCTGACATAAAATTCATTTTTTTTTGTTAATGTGACTATTTTCCTTATATATCTTTATTAATTTGTTTATTCACAGCATTTTCCTGGCCGTTTATTCAGTTGCAATTAACTGTGAAAAACCAGTGCTGGTTGACGACCGATTTTTGAATTAAACCAAAATGATATTCTATTTGTTGGTATTTTTGCGCGCCAAGGAAGAAGTTGCTGCAAACTGGCTTTAGCAACATTATTGTGATCTATATAGAAAATAAATCAAATAGAATATAAATATATCAAATGAATCGTTTGCACTGGGCATTATGTAATTTCAACTGCTCATAGACTTACTTACAGGGTATCTGAACGTCATGTAGTATTTTGCTATATATTTTTTGTATTTTATTTATTTTTTTTTTGACTATACTTTACTTATGAGTTTTATTAATTAATTTATTGATTTTGGGCCAATTGTTGTTATAAACACGTCGGCTGGTAAATCCCGAGTTTGCAGACCAAATCAAGATGCGACATGTAAAAAGATAAAGAAAGAAACATCCAGATTTACATATGCCGCAGACATATCCAACCAACTATAGATATATTAATATATATATATATATATATCTTGATATAGATTTGTAGATGTGCATAATTTGGTAGATTCGTATGCCATTATGCGCGGCCTTGAACTGATTTGTATCAAAATGTTGGGCGCGGGCGAAACTTTAATGATAATTATGATATAATATTGATGATCGAGCCAATCCGAATTCGGGTGTTCAAATCGAAAGATAGCATATGAGGTGCCGCCTAATCATCTTGATGATTGCTTCTTTGAACTTTTGCCAGATGTTCTGCCCAGATGTTGGCGAGGCGTGACTGGGCCAAGTCCAGCTAATTATGTGGTCACTGCCTTCAACTCGAAAATATTAAAAAAATGAAAATAATAAATAAAATAAAGACTGGGCAACTTACCTTGAACTACAAAATGTCAACGTCTGCAGGGGGCGCGGTCGGGGTTGCCTTCGGTTGTCGAGAAAAAAGAAAACAACTATTTAATGTCTACCCTGTAAAAATGTGTAAAACATAAAGTAGAAAACAAAAAAGAAGACAATAAAAATGGAAAAACAAAAAACTTGTTAAATTATTAACAACATGCATTTGCATTCGAGCGACGACACTGAAATCGAATCAAACTAGAAATCAAAAATCCGAAATCCAAAATCTGAAATCAGCAATCGTATCGCATCGCATGCAAATGCAATCTGATCAATTTTTAAATAAAAAAAAATAAAAACTATTCGTCTATGCTAATCTATTATTCATACAATTTTTCTATGCATTACAAGCTATTAATAATTATTATGATAAACGCCCAAGACAAAGACGAAACCCAACCCAGACACGATCTTCGCGTGAAACTCTTTTTATTTTGGGTCTGCGGACAAATGTCAACGCGGAGCCGAAGTCGCAGTCGCGGTCGCAGTCGGAGTCGCAGTCGGAGTCTGTTGCAACATCGCTCAGGGGCAATCCATGAGGTCTATCTACCAGCCCAAAACTGTCTACAAAATACAAAAAAAGCATTCGAAGCCCAGCTTAGACAATATTTTGCCCAAGCAAAATAAATTGCATATTAAAAGAAAAATAAATGAGTCCAAACAATGTTTCAATTATGTTCTTAATTTTAACCCAACAGTAAATCACGAGTGCCCAGCTAGGTGATAGCTGCCATTCGAAGTTCCTTTTTAACCTTTAGGTTAGCGTTAAGTAAAACGATAAAGAAGGGCACGCCGAAGATTTAATACCCTTGCAGACCCAACCTTTTCATAATGATCATGGTGGTTTGCCCGTATCTAAGAAGCACAGCGAGAATAGTTAATGCCGAGTTTGGTCAAGATATCTTGAAAAACAAATCATTTTTCCACACAGCAACTTACTTTACGACCGATCGTTCCTATGGCAGCTATATGATATAGTAGTCCGATGTCAATAAGATTTTGCATAATCGGAGGGAGCATAGTAAAACTAGTAAATGCCGAGTTCAGTCAAGATATCTCGAAAAACAAAAAGTTTTCCATACAACAACTTAATTCTCGACCGATCATTCCTATGGCAGCTATATGATAAAGTGGTCCGATCCAGCTGGTTCTGACATAGGTACTGCGTGCAACAGAAAGCGTCTGCAAAGTTTCTCAAAGATAGCTTTAAAACTGAGAGACTAGTTCGCATAGAAACAGACAGACGGACAGCCGGACAGACGGACAGGCGGACATGGCTATATCGACTCGGCTGTTGATACTGATCATGGATGTATATACTTTATGGGGTCGGAGATGTCTCCTTCTATGCGTTAAACATTTCACGACAAAATTATAATACCCTCTGCAAGGGTATAAAAATGGTTTAATTTAATTTATGAGTGATAAATCTCTAAATAATCCGTTCAGTAATTTAACTTTGAAAAGGGGAAGACTTTTCGATTTCGGCATAATTTGCCATTTTGGACTCGTAGGGATCAGGACCATCGATTGGCATTATATAAATGAAAATCTAACTGAATATCTGATTTTTTTTAAATGTTATACCTTTTTGAATTTGTAGGTAACCCTACTATCAATCTGCATTCAAACATTTTACAAAAAGTGGTTGACCCAAAACCGATTCGTTTGTAAAGTCAACCTTTTTTGATCATTTTTTGTAATATCTCGGCCAAATAATGTCCGATTTGGGAATTTTATACCATTTTGGACTCGTAAGGATCAGTACTATCGATTGGCATCAAAAAAAGAAAAATCTAAATTTTCACCCAAATCAACAAAATGGCAAGGGGTTACATCACGTTTTTTCTCAAACTCGGGGTCGGTTCGAAAATCAAAACTTTTTGATGATTTTTATTGAATATCTCGGGTAAATACTGTCTGATTTCAAAATGTTATACCTTTTTGAATTCGTAGGGAATCCTACTATCAATCTGCATTCAAACATTTTACAAATCGATAGGT
>JAWNOR010000083.1:0-205383 GCA_035045885.1 Drosophila borealis | reverse complement strand
ATATGAATAACGAACAGCTTATCCAATTGATGGAATCTGCCGTAAATGGTTATTCTTCACAAAGAAAAATGTTGAAGAAAAATTGAGAGCATTAAAGGAACAAATGCATAGAGAAAATACAAAATGCACCAGACATAGTAGTGTACGAACCAGCCAAAATTATAGGAGAGGTTATTTGTAATGAACCCTTAGATATTGTAAAGTCTATACCACAATTTGATATCAACCAAGAAAATTATGTCTCTTGGCGACAGGCTTCAATGGCAGCATATGAAATTTGTAAATCTTATGAGACAATATCAAGCGGTTCCAATTATTCGACACAAAATTGGGGGCCTGCAAACGCAACACTAGCGTTATTTAACACGGTGTGGAATAGCAGCATTATTGCCCGCTTAGATTTTACTTACGCAGACAAAACTCCGATTCGTGTCATCCACGCTGCATACTTTCGTATCTGGGCTTGAAGTCATTCAAACGTCTAGGCTTGATGTTCCCGCTCAACCGCGAGATCACAATCCTTACTTATGTCGGCCCAAAAGAGGCAGAAGTAAGCAATGATGAGGTATATGTTCCCAGCCAATTAGGCCAAGCATATAGAGGACAAGTCGCAAAAGCTCGATGGCCAACACCAGGGGTGGCGACAAGGTAACTCAAGCGATCCGCAAAAGAGTTCGTTAGGAAACCCTCAGAGAAATTCTTTAATGGTCAACAAAAAGACAGCAACCAGGGTTATCAGGATGAAACCTCCTTATGCAAAATCAGGTAGCAGAAACCAGGCTCAGCACAGCAGTCAAGCCAACGAAGAAAATTACTTGCCCAAAAAACAACAAAACCAGGGCCCAGCTAATTAGGCCAAGCATATAGAGGACAAGTCTGCAAAAGCCGATGATGCAACACTGAGGGTGGCGACGGTAACTCAACGAATCCGCAAAGGTTCGTTGAAACCCTCAGAAGAAATTCCACATGGTCAACAAAAGACAACAACCAGGGTTATCAGGGTAAAAACCCCGTTATACTAATCAAGGTAGCGAAGAAACCAGGCTCAGCACAACTTAACGAGTCAAATAGCTCCGAAGAAATTGGCACCCAAAAACAGCAAAACCGGGGCCCGGAGCCGAAGGAAGTAGACTCTTCGTCGCGCTCTAGACAACAAAAAGTCACAAGACCAGTCCATGCGAGGCCATCAGAAGGTTAATTACACAGATCATGAACAGCATAATGACAAAATGATTAGACCAAGGCAGAGTCTGAGGGTGCAGCGGTTGACGAAGATTTGTCCGATGCAGAATCTTGTAATTTTTTGGGGAAAAGTCCCTGCTACCGTACATCAAACGTACAGTAGCAGGTCAAATAATTAAATTATTAATAGTCACGGGGGCTTTTAAGAACTACATAAAGCCATTGACAGGGCTGGCACACTTCGTACCAGTCGAAACCCCGTTTCCCGAAAAATCAATTCGCGGACATACAAAAATCGAAAAAATGTGTGATACATCTTTTTAATACAAAGTCCTATTTTTTCATCTTGCACAGCCTAAATGATTTTCATAATGACATCCATTGAAATCGACCTACTAAAAAAGGGCAATGCGAAAATCGACTTAACACAAAATATAATCGAACACGAATACGGTTCAGAACTAATTTTGTTTACGAAGTGTCAAAATGTGAACTTCACATAAACATCGACGACGCGGACGTACCGTACATCGTAAGGGAAGATTTTACCAAAATGACCAAAAAAAGGTCAAAGGCCTTCGCGGACCCAAACGAGTCCCAGCGCTTATAACACTAACACGATGAGTACCATACGAACTGATGGAGAACCCCGTGTATTGAAAAGCTTACCCTTCACCCAATGGCCGTTGCAGATTTTGTCAATGCAGAGGTTAAACAAGTTCGGGCAGATGGCATAATAAGACCGTCCAGGTCCCCTTATAATTACCCATTACGTGTAGTCGAAAACTAAACCAGCACACTATTGACGACAAATACCCTACTTCTATCCACAACAATTCTGTCAAACATAGGAAAGCCCAAAGCGCTTCCTGACTCTGGACTTAGTATCACGTTTCCACAAAAGAATAACGGAGAAAGACCGGAAGAAAACAGGCTTTTCAGAAAAAAATGGGAAATAATTTGCAACTTCCTTTTGGTCTTCCAACGGGCAATTGATGATGTCATGCGGGAGCAAATTGGGAAAACTTGCTACGTCTACGTCGACGACGTAATAATATTCTCTACGAGTAAAAAGGACCATGTGAGACACATTGACAAAGTCAAAGCAGGAATGAGTGTGAAAAATCAAGAGTTTTAATAATGACGGAGTATTCGGGATTTGTTGAGTCAACGTGCGGAATCACTACTTCACCTGAAAAGGTGCGGGCTATAAAAGATTTTCGGCCCCCTTCCACATTGTTTAATCTCAGATCGTTTTTGGGATTATCAAGTTATTACAGATGTCTCATAAGGGGATTTGCTACGATCGCAAGACCTTTAACAGATATCTTAAAGGGCGAAAATGGCAAAATAGGTGCCAACCACTCAAAAAAGGTCGAGCTCGACTTGACAACAGAACAATTAAAAGCTTTTGATAAATTAAAAAACATATTACAGTCAGAAGACGTCACCCTAAACCCTTTGACTTAACTACATACGCTTCGGGGTACGGCTTAGGCTTAGGCTGTGCTGTCGCAATATAAGCGTCCAATTACAATGGTCTCGCGTACGCTACGTGGTAGTGAGGTAACAATGGCAACAAATGAGAGATAACTCCTCGCAAGCGTATGGGCGTTGCAGAATCTACGCAATTACCTGTACGGTGTCAGAAAATTAAACATTTTCACTGACCACCAACCGTTAACAAGTATTATGTCCGAAAAAAACCCTAACCCTAGGCTAAAAGAGATGGATGAAGCGTTTGTGGATGAACACAACGCACATGTTTTTTATAAACCTGGAAGAGAAAACTACGTTGCCGATGCTCTATCACGACAACATGTTAACCCCTTAGAAGATTCGCCAGATTCGGATGTTGTCCGATTTTCAGATCACGAGTCTCAACCACATTTAGGCACACCAAATATCTTGTAGTTGATATTACCAATAAATCCGAGCAGCGAGAGATCATGACAATGGAGCACAATAGAACTCACCGAGCCGCGCAAGAAAACATGAAACAGGTACTTCGCGACTATTTTTCCCCAAGATGAGCCATCTAGCATCACAAAGAGCTTCAAATTGCAAAACTTGCTCCATGGCAAAGTACAACCGCCACCCAAAAAAACAGGTCTTAGGAAAAACACCCATCCCATCATATGCCGGTGAAATTATCCATATCGATGTTTTTTCTGCACGGACAAAAAAATTTTTGATTTCCGTCGATAAATTTTCTAAGTTTGCAATAGTCCAGCCTATTGATTCAAAAGCGATCGTAGATATGTATTAACTTCAACTAATAAACATATTCCCAAAAATAAAGACCAATTATTGTGCCAATGACAAGTCACTCAACTCAACAATTTTATAATTCAAATTTCCAATGCACCCCCATTGCCTTAAATAGGAAAAGTCCAAAGATTTCATAGCAGTCTCGCAGAAATCGCACGGTGTATGAAGAT
Organism: Drosophila borealis; assembly: GCA_035045885.1. Lineage (NCBI taxonomy): Eukaryota > Metazoa > Arthropoda > Insecta > Diptera > Drosophilidae > Drosophila > Drosophila borealis. The sequence goes on along the minus strand of JAWNOR010000083.1, from coordinate 201,760 downwards.
TGATAGATAGATAGAATAATACGAAATTCGGTCACAAACAAAAAACTTGTCGAAGTCATCCATGCGAGCCCCAATATATAGAATTCAAAACACTCACATCAGAGACAATATTCAAAAAAGCTCAAGACGACAATTTAAGCCAAGACAAACCTAACAGAGATAAGCAGAGAGATCATGGGTTGGCGATAAAGTTTGGTTAAAAACAAACAAACGACTTGGAAATAAATTGACACCGATATGCTCAAAAGGAGGTTACGAGGACTCGATCTGGGCACGACAGTTTTACTAATAGAGGTGGTCCATAAGGACAGCATTAAGTAAGCAACACCACTTGTCACATTTTTTCCGTACTAATTCCAGAAACGTATTATTTTATATTTTAGGCTAAGGCAGTTATTATCCGCAACACTTCTGACAACCTTTATCTTTGTTATTGACACCTTGAAACTTAACGATTACTCACACTCGAACTACATACCCATAATAGACGGTGACGTGACAATCTGGGAGGAATACGGTTACTTAGGACATACAACTAACGTGACATCATACGAAATCTACGCCCACGAGACCAGAATAACCATAAACTTCTTCAACAAAGAACACATGAGACAGATTATCACAACGGACCTCATCATAAAGTAATAATATGATTCACACGAGCACGTCAGTGCTGGTTTGCAAAAGAGTTTAGAATGATTTTATTTATCTTTAATGGATTGTACTTAGCCTATGGATACATGTATATACTTATGCTTTTATTGGCTAACAGCTACAAAGAGAGGGAGAGTGAGTAGCTAGCATATGCCTGTATTAGTGAGCATATATATTGCTCATGGAATGCGCTCAGACGGAGCATAGGATATGCAGCGTAAGCATAAACGGTCAGCTAGTGAGGCTAGTGAACCGCGCTGCGTAATATGAGCCAGAGCCAATACATAAAGTGGCTCTGAGCTTGTTTACTGTATAATTGTTATTGTATGCAACAAAGTGCATACACATAGTTAAACACAGAGTGTTTGGTTACTGAATATACACAGTACACCTCCCTTTTTAGAGGAATAACGTAATATAATGTAGTTATTTTTAATTTAATGTACTTTTTTTTTTTAATGGAGTTGTTTAAAAGTATACATAAATGTTATTATATTTTGTTTGTGTCTTACTAATGTAGTGAATATACAAATTTTTTTTTTGATTATTATTATTTTTATTTTATTTTTTTTGTTTGTATTCATATATATACATTAGTTGTCTAGGAAAATAATCTGTCTCATTTTTTTCTTATTAAATTTCGTTCTTTTTATTAATTTTAGTTTTTTTTATTTTATTGTTTTTTTAAAGAAATTTATTCCTTTCTCTTTTATATCTTTTTATTTAGTAAATTATGTTTTTCGCAAAAGAAATTCATTCTTGCCCTTTTCTATCTTGTGTTTAGTTTATCACATTTTATTAAAACTATGATAGATATAGAATCCATTATTAGGCTCACAATATATAGAAACTTACGGCACTAACACAAGTCTGTTAAGACATTGCCAGAAGATAGAAAAGGGAATAGTACTTAGTACGTTGCCATATGTCAAAATTTATTCCTTTCTCTTTTATATCTTTTTATTTAGTAAATTATGTTTTTCGCAAAAGAAATTCATTCTTGCCCTTTTCTATCTTGTGTTTAGTTTATCACATTTTATTAAAACTATGATAGATATAGAATCCATTATTAGGCTCACAATATATAGAAACTTACGGCACTAACACAAGTCTGTTAAGACATTGCCAGAAGAATAGAAAAGGGAATAGTACTTAGTACGTTGCCATATGTCAAAATAGACAAAATAATTACTGAAGAACACCCAATTTTGGGACCAGCAACAATAGCAATGGTCCGATTGCATAAATAATATAAAAATAAAGAAGTGCCACATGGAATGGCACCAAATATAAATTCGACACCAAATAGAAAATAAAATTTCGACAAATCATAGTGCCTAAATAATCATATAAGTGCCTAAATAAGAGAGGATTTTCGCTGCAGGGCAAAAAGTGCGAAAAGAGGGTCGTGAGCTGCTGCCGCCGATCAGCAACTTCACTTTGGAACCGATAAGCGTGAGTATCGAACGTGCATACGTAACGAAGGACAGAATTTAGGGACCGCGAGTAAGCTGCCTGGTTAGGTAGGAACGACCCAGAATTGACGGTGCAGCAAGGCTAGGAAAGTTAAAAAACAAATAAAAAGGAAAGTGAATGTACACAGAGTAAAACGGTGTTTGCGTGTTGTCTGTGCAGAAATTGTGCATTTTTAGGCTTTCGTTTTGCGGCGGAGCGATCCCAGCAGCACCCATCACGCAGACCGACTCTAACCTAACCGCAGCGGAGCGATCCCAGCGGCTTCCCTTTTTTCTTAACAGAATTAGTAATCACTCTGTGGCGAAGTTATCCCTACGGCCCCATACCCCCCTTTTCAGTTTCGCGTCTCGGCCAACTACAAATTTCTTGTAGAGTGGAACTGGGTAAGACTGAGTCATCACCCCGGCTAAGAAGCGACTTTACAAGTGGCGCCCGAGCAGGGGGGTGAGTGTCAGAATCCCAGGGTGGGCGTACGGTGGATCCAATCGCGACGGAAGGAGGAGCTGGAGGCGATTACTCGCGAGTTCGGGGTAAGCGAGTTGGGGCGGGTTAAAGACTTGCGTCGTCGTTTGGCAAGCTTCGTGTCCGGGGGTTCGCATTCCGCCAATATATGGGCTCGGCTAGCCGAGTTGGAGGCCAAATACACGAGGACCCCGGAGCACAAGGTCCAGCTCGAACCTGACCCAATCGAATGGGATAGACGTTCGAAATCAGAGTCAGACTCCGGTTTGCTCGAGGTCCCGGCGATCCCGAACTACAAGGCCCGTGATGCGAGCGACAGGACGAAGGAATCGGGGACGCCTCGTGTTACTGAGGGCGTCCGATTAACACAGACGCGCCTACCCATGGAGTATAGGGGGCACTGCATCGTTACAGATCAGGTCTGGAAGTGGGGTATACGCTTCGATGGGCAGGCTGATCCACTGTCCTTCGTAGAAGCCATCGAAGATCGGGCCCTGTCTTATGAGATTGAGGTCATGATCGGCGAAGCCGCTCGCTGGATCATGACAAGTGGGCTAAGAGAGGTGTCATGAGTTTAAGGAGGGATTTTTGGATTTATTTTTGCCCCCGCGATATTTTGAATTGTTGGAAGACGAAATCCGGGCTCGCCGTCAACGAGAGGGCGAAGGATTCAAGCAGTGGTGGACATCAGGGCGCTGATGCACCACGCTGGCTATGGTCCGGAGCGAGAATTGGCAATAATATACGACAACGCAGCCCCAGAGTATAAATTGTATGTGCGGAGACAAGATTTCGCGTCGCTGCCGAAGCTCATACAAGAAGCGTTTGAGCATGAGGGTATAAAACAGCAGGGCCAACAGTATCCCCCGGGTTCACGATCTCGATTAGGTAATAGCATGGGCACGTATCTAGGCGAGGGGCAAGGACAGGCGACAACAGTCTTGAACAACCTGTTCAGGGTAGCTTCATCGTCAGTATTACCAGTGCCAAGGGAAGAGCCCGCTAACCGAATGATTGGCCAAGAAACCGGGGGAACAGCCAGAAGACGCCCGATATGTTTTCGATGCGGCCAAGAGGGGCCATTTGGGAGGGAGTATCCTAACCCACAGGTAGTCTTTTGTGCGCAATGCGGAACAAGGGGGTGAGCAGCCGGGAATGCTGTAGACAATCGGCTCAGGGAAACGGGCAGATGCACCATCCGGACCGGGAGCGGGTGGACAGCGATGTCAGCGGAGCCCGGAGGCAGTAGATGTTTTGCGAGTCGAGGGGCGTGTCGTTGCGACGATCAAGATCGGTGAAGAGGACTACGCGGCGACAATCGACACCGGCGCCACTCGATCGTTTATCACTGGTGCCTGCGCAGCGAAGGTAGCGAAGGACGTAGAAATTAGGGAATTACAAACGAGAATACGGCTGGCGGACGGGTCAGGATTAGACGTCGCGCAGATGCTGCACGCAGGAGTAAGTTTAGCGGGGCGTACGATAAGCGTGCCGCTACTAATCATGACGCTGATGCTAGACCAACTGATCCTAGGTATGGACTTTCTGCGAGCGATAGGTACGACGATTCGTTGCGGGGACAGCGAGATGACGCCGGAGAGACGGCAAATTAGGAAAGGGGCGACTGGCTGCCCTGTAGAGCCGATCCCAAAGGCACGGCTAGGGATTCGGCAGGGGATGGCGGTCCGTCCCCCCGGAAGTCAGAAGAGGTGTGGATTCGGGAGCCACGGGAAGAACAGCACCTAAGAGCGGGAAACTGGGGAGGGTTGATGGTTCCAGCGGGCAGGAGAATAAACCTCACGCCTCGGAAGAAATCGTTCTAACGGGAAAACTAGTCGCAGGAGAAAATACGGCCGCGGGAGCTAGTCACGAGGCTAGCAGTGGTGAAAGGTCTGGAGAGGGGAGTCCCAGCGGGGAGGATGGCTGGCCGGCAGATCTGGAGCCGAGTCAGCGGGAGCTTCTACAGGCGGAATTGGCGCGATTCGAGGGCCTGAAAGGTGTGTCCCACATAGCTAGCCATCGGATCGTAATGAAGGACAACGAGCCCATCAAGCAGAGGTACTACCCGAGACACCCAGCGATGCAACAAGTCGACAAGCAAGTAGAGGAATTGCTCCGGACGGGAGCCATCGAGCCGTCCCGAAGCCCGTACAGAGCGCCGATCGTGCTGGTAAAAAAGAAGACATGGGAATGGCGAGTGTGCATCGACTATAGGCAGCTCAATGCACATTCGATTCCGGACGCATACCCAGTACCCCGGATAAACCACATTTTAGAGCGCCTACGGCACGCGCGCTACATATCGACGCTGGATCTGAAGCAAGGATACTGGCAGATCCTCATGGAGGAAGGGAGCAGGCAGTATACCGCGTTCACAGTTCCAGGACTATACCAGTGGAAGGTGATGCCCTTTGGTCCAGAGAGCACTGGATTCGGTGATAGGTCCGGAAATGAAGCTCCACGCTTTCGCCTATCTGGACGACATCATCGTCATAGGCGCAACCAAGGAACAGCACGTAGCCAACCTGAGAGGGGTGTTCCGACGACCGAGGGAAGCGAACCTAAAACTCAACATAGAGAAATGCCGTTTCTTCCGGAAGGAGTTGGTATATTTTGGACACGTAGTGAGCGGCGAAGGAATACGGATGGACCCCTCAAAGGTGCTCGCGATCCAGAGGCTGACGGCCCCATCGAACTGCAAGGAGCTGCGTCAGTGCCTTGGGATGGCATCGTGGTATCGACGCTTTGTCCTCAATTTTGCGTCGGTGGTGCAGCCCATGACCACTCTCTTGAAGAAGATGCGCTGGAGCAACTCAAGGAGCGACTCACAACCGCGCCGATCCTCGCTTGCCCGGATTTCAGCAAGAAATCTGTGCTGCAAACGGATGCGAGCGATTACGGTCTCGGCGCCGTCCTGACCCAGATCATCGACGAGGAGGACCGAGTCATCGCTTACGCCAGTAGGAAACTTCTGAAGGCAGAGACCAACTACGCAGCCAAGTAGAAGGAATGTGAAATTTGGTCAATCCGCAAGTTGAGATGTTACTCAACTCCATAGAGAGTCCATCTGGAAGGATAGCTCGATGGGCCTTAGAGTTGCAGCAGTTCCAGTTCGACGTGCAGTACCGACGGGGGAAGTTGAACGTGGTAGCCGACGCACTGTCCCGGCAGCCACTGGAGACATGTCGTCAGGCCGTGGAGGAGCAGAACCCATGTGGATGGACCTGGGACACAGAGCCGACGACGAGGACTGCGTGCCATGGAAATTGTGCGTCACCAGTAACCAGAGGCAGAAAGTCCTGCAGGAGGTCCTCAATGCCCTGACGGCAGGGCATCAAGGGGTGAGGAAGACGATATCCCGACTAGCACAGAGGTACTACTGGCCAGGGATGTTCCGGGACGCCGCACGACATGTGAGGTGCTGCGAGGTGTGTCAGAAATTCAAGGTTTAACAGATGAGACCGGCAGGACGAATGCTGACGCGCCAGGTGACGGAACCATGGGCCATATTATGCGCAGATTTCGTGGGGCCGCTACCACGCTCGAAGCACGGTAACACCATGTTGCTGGTATTCCACGATGCGTTTAACAAGTGGGTGGAACTGGTCCCTCTGAGGCGAGCGACGGCGGAACATTTACAGAGGGCGTTCCGAAAACGGATACTCTGCCGATTCGGGGTCCCCCGGAAATTTGTGTGCGACAACGGAGTGCAGTTCACAAGCCGAACATTCAAGACGTAGGGGTGCAATACACGGCGCCATACTGCCCCCAGGAAAACCCTACCGAGCGGACAAACCGGACGGTCAAGACGATGATTGCCCAGTTCATCGAAGGACACCAGAGCTCCTGGGACGAGGTCCTACCCGAGATAGCGTTGGCGGTGAATACAAGTGTGGCGGACTCGACCGGATTTTCTCCCGCTTTCTTGGTACAGGGTCGCGAACCTCGTCTCCCTGCCGCTTTATACGACGAGTTTACGCCTGGGCCCGCCACTGTTCAGCAAACGCCAGGAGAAAAGGCCCAGCGTCTGAGGGAGGTGATTCGACATCGTCCGTCATAACTTGCAGCGTGCTTCCCAGGACCAGGGAAGACATAACAATCTGCGACGATGGCAATGGCGGCCAAAAGTGGACGAGCAGGTGTGGCTACGCCAACAGCAGTTGTCAAAGGCTGCCGACGGAATGGCGGCAAAACTAGCGCCGAAGTTCGACGGCCCCTTTCGGGTCGTGAAGTTGCGTCGCCCAATATCTTGCGTTTGGCGCGCGATGGCGAACGGAAGAGGCAAAACTGCTAATCAGTACACCCAAGAGGTGGAAAAATTGACCCAGTCTCTGAAGGTACGTATATCAGTGATGGTTTAAGCCCGGATCCAGCCCACATTAGCTGTAAAGACCATGATGCAATTGATAAATTAAAATTTATCATGCAAGCATGCACATTCAACACGATGTATGATGCCATTTCAAAATTTGCCAACAGTTGTACGGAAGCAACAGGCCAGGCAAATTCTGTATTGTACTTCCGTCAAAGACAATATGGAAAAATTTAGAGGAAACCGAGGTAATTATCGTGGCAGAGGCAATTATCAGAACAACGGTTCCAGAAATAATAATCAAAGTTATAATAGAAATTATAATAAGGCACAAGGCCAAAACAGAGGAAATTCTAGAGGCCGTGGCAATCCAAATCGGGCCATAACGTCCGAGTTACGCAACACACTTCGGAAAGCTCCGAACGACCTTTAGATACGTAACACTAGAGAACAACAAGGTTCACACCATCAATCTCAATCTTAATATATTTGTATCATTTGGCAACAGGCAAAAAACGTTTTTTTAATAGATACAGGTGCAGACATTTCAATTTTAAAAGAAAATTCTCATTTTTTCCAATGACATTCAAAATGGCAATAGAATCAATATTCAAGGCATAAGCAAAGAAGTTATGAAATCTAAAGGCTTCACCTTAATTGAGATACAGACAGATCAATACATAATTCCACACAATTTCCATATAGTAGATCTGAATAATAGATTAGATTTTAAACCAACAGAAGATTGGCTTATAATTAGACCTAATAAATTAGTTTTTCGTTCCGATAACATACAGTTCTGGTAATTACTCAATATTATTACCAGCAAGATCCCAAGTTGTTCGCAAAATCTCTATAGCCTCAAGTGAAGAAAATGTACTAATTCCAAGCCTGGAAATTCAAGCTGGTATTTACGTTGCAAATACCATTGCAACTTCTCAAAACACATTTCTCCGACTTCTAAATACAACCAATACTGATCAATTAGTTGATATAAATGACTTAGAATATGAATCACTTTCGAACTACAATGTGGTTCAAACAAACACGAAAATCAAAAAACAAACTGTCATATCCCAATTATATAAAAATTTTCCACCAAATCCAAATCACAGCTATTAAAGTTGTGCAATAAACTGAATCTATATAATTATCTCTATATATAAAACTGTTTGTCCTGACTCGACTGACTGACTGATTGGTGATCAACGCACAGCCCAAACCGTAAAAGCTAGGAAGCTGAAATTTTCACTGTAGTTACCTTGTGTGATGTAGGTGCATGTTAAGACGGGGCTTCAGGAAATTCCACCCGCAAGTGTGGAAACATCGCGAAAAACGTTTGTATGTAACTTTTTTTGTTTACCATCCGATCGTCCTCAAACTTATTTTCAAAGATCTTTGTTCAAATTCACTTGAGGGGTGTTTCACACTTTTAGGAAAATCCATTCCTCCTTGGTAGAAATGGAGGTCAAAGATTTGGTGGGTGACGTTTCGCGCTCAAATTCATTTCCAGAGATCTATAAGAAAAATTATTTGATACGTGTTTCACACTTTTCGCAGAATTCAAACTTCTTCGGGGGGAATGCGATTTAAAGATTTTTTCGGCGAAGTTTTAAGTTGTATCCGATTTGCTTCAAACTTATTTTCAAAGATCTACCTAAGAATGTAATGAATACGTTTTTCTGCGATTTGGGAAATTCCACCCGCAACAATTGGTACAATTGGCGGAAAACGGTTGTATGAAAGTTTTTTTGTTTACGATCCAATCGGCCCCAAACTTATTTCCAAAGACGTTTTTTCAAATTCATTTGAAGGATGTTTCACACTTTTAGGAAAATCCGTTTCTCCTTGGTGGAAATTGAGGTCAAAGATTTGGTGGGTGACGTTTCGCGCTGAAATTAATTTCCAAAGATCTATAAGAAAAATCATTTGAGACGTGTTTCACACTTTTTGCAGAATCCTAACTTTTTCGGCTGGAATGTGACTCAAAGATTTTTTGTGCGAAGTTTTAAATTGTGTCCGATTTGCTTCAAACTTATTTTCAAAGCTCTACATAAGAATGCAATAAATACGACTTTCAGCGATTTGGGAAATTCCACTCGAAACAGTGGTAAATTGGCGGAAAACGTTTGTATGAAAGTTGTTTATTTACCGTCCGATCAGTTTTAAAATCATTTCAAATTTTTTTGAGAACATTGATTTTATAACATACGTGCCACGGGCAAGGCCGGGCTATACCCGCTAGTAATCTATATAATTATACTTTTACAAACAAAAATTGAGATTGAAGGATGATGAGCCAGTTTACATAAAAAATTATAGAAATCCTAATAGCCAAATACAAGAAATTCAAGCTCAAGTACAAAAGTTAATTGACGACAAAATAGTCGAACCTTCTGTATCAGGATATAATAGCCCGCTTTTGCTAGTTCCGAAAAAATCTCTCCCAGATTTCGAAATAAAAAAATGGTGATTAGTGATTGACTATCGTCAGATTAATAAAAAGCTGTTATCTGATAAGTTTCCATTCCCTAGAATTGATGATATTTTAGATCAACCAGGCACAGCAAAATATTCTTCATACCTCGACTTAATATCAAGAGATATAACGTCCTTTTCAACGAGCAATGGCTCATATCGCTTCACGCGACTACCATTTGGTTTAAAGATAGCGCTTAATTCTTTCCAGAGAATGATGACTATAGCATTTTCTGGACTAGCACCGTCTCAAGCATTCCATTATATGGATGATCTAATAGTCATTGGTTGTTCCGAAAAGCATATGCTGAAAAATATAACTGATGTTTTTGACAAATGGCAAAATGTTCATATTTTATGCATGAAGTCACATTTTTAGGACACAAATGCACAGATAAAGGAATCTTGCCGGATGACAAGAAGTACGACTTCTAGATCATTTACAAAAGGTGAAAGTAACAAGAGCACAACTGAACAAGAATTAGCAGCAATTCATTGGGCAATAACACATATCAGACCATATATTTATGGTAGACATTTTATTGTCAAAACAGATCATAGACCTCTTACATTTTTATTTTCAATGGTTAATCCTAGTTCTAAATTAACACGCATGAGGCTTGAGAGGAATATAATTTTACGGTAGAGTATCTATAGGGTAAAAATAATTATGTAGCTGATGCGTTATCAAGAATAACTATCAAAGAATTAAAAGATTTACAAGTTTAAGTCCTGAAAGTCACTACCAGGCACCAAAGTAAACAGAAAAACTCCTGCGCAGGAAAAGATCAAATAGATTTGCCTATGCAAACTTTTGACAACGCTTCTAGCCCAAAGTATATAGGTCAGTTTTTCCAAAGGCTTGAAAAAGTCTTTGAACAAGTTTCAATTGATAATTTCAAACAAATGGGCAATAAGATATTGAAAAAATTAAGAGTACCGCTACTCAATCCGGTGACCTTAATATGGGCAATAAAATATTAAAATCATTACGAGTAGAAGGTGTTTGAGGAGAATGTGTTACTTGTGCTTTAAGTCGCTTTGCCTGAGGATATATAGCTCTATTGTCTAGTCTATTTGAATCTTCCCAAGTCGGGGGCTTATTGCTAATATATAATAGCTTGCAAATGGATCTTTGCGTTTTTTTATACGCAGCTGTATGCCGCCTCGATTTCTTAGTTTTTTTTTTATTATTTGATTTTGATCAACGGCCGGTGTACTAGCCTATACTCATACCTATACTCATCTAATATGATGCGTATCGACATTTGCGACGCACTTTTGTAACCACCTTACTCACTCAGAATATTTTAGTTCGACCGCAGTGTTAATTCCATCGACGTAAGTTGCTGCCGCTGTTGTTGTTGACGTTCTTGTTGTTTCACGCCGTTGTAGTGTAGTATGTGCATATATCGAGGGTACACTGTACCAAGAACTCAGCATAAATATAACAGCAACACTTTGTTACATTAAATTAACAAAACCAATTCAAGTGAGCGTGAAATATGATCACCCACTTATGAACTACGCTAAGTCAGCATTCCCACGCTGACCGCCAATAACATATATATGCACATAAGACTCTCTCGCTCTCTAAGACATATACATATATGCAGCCGCTCCGCTGCTAGCGTAACCGGCAGCGCAGCTACGCGGCCTTAGCCTAAGCACTTATGTACATAGGCTAAGCGTACGATAAGAATATATTGAAAAATAGATTCACAGAACCAAACTCAAACAACGAAGACGTGCCTTCATTTTAACTCGTGCCCATCGACATTACATGGCGACCGTGACAGGACTTCGGACTCCGGATCAGAAGACTGCAGAACCGGACACCCGGAGGACTTTGGAGAAATAACCACTATAACAACAAATACGGCAGCAACAACAAAAGTTGAACAATCGTGGGTGCAGCGGCGACAAAAAGAATTCGGAGTGAGTAGAGTGATGTGATGGGCAATAAACGCGGTGTAGTACAAAAGAAATTAAAACAAAGAATAGCGCATCTGAGATGGCTACTTTATACTAAAACACCAGCACCCGCATGGTCGACGGCTCAAACTGAGCTCGACTTTTTGAGAGAAATCAAAAATAACAAAATTCCCATCACACCTACTCACTCAAGTAATATAAATACAACATATATACAAAATATTAATCGAACGACTACCCCAAAGAAGCTGCCTAAACTAAGGAAGGGATGTCCCAACGACTGCGGAGGACCCTTGAATCCCCCTTCTGTGAGTACACGTGCACATCCAGCACCGGTGCCACAGAAGAGAAACCGACGTCGGAGAAATAACAGCCTGTTAAGCCAGCCCGGCCCCGTCTAGCGCACCAAGCTAGACCTAAAGTTGTAGACGACAGCGCTACTAAGAGCCCACCAAAAAAAAAAAACAATTTTTTTTATGCACTGCGATGCATAACACTAATATTTAATATAAATCTTGTAAAATCTGGCAGAACATTTCTGCCCGATTAGAGTGTGGCCTTTAAGGCCCGCAAATACTAGGCAGGAAAACATGTAAACTAACTTTTTACAATTCCAAACAATAAAAACAAACAAACAATTTTATATGTCAATAGAAACTAATGAAATAAGTAAATTAGTAGAAAGTTTTGAAAATTCAGCCAAAATGGGCATTGTTGACGTAAAAACGGTAGATTCGACAGCTAATGTAATAAACAAGGTCGAAGTCGAAAACACCGACCTTAAACTAATAACAATACTTATTGTTATAATTATTATTATAATACTAGCGCATCTATTATACAAATTATATAAGTACCATAACATATGCATTAAGAAGCGATACCAGAGCCAGAGCAAACGACCTGGATAAAATTTAAAAATAAAATTACTCGTAATTAGTAACAGTAATTGCTTAAAAACATTATTGAGAAAACAAACTAATTAAAATATATGACTATTTGCTTATTATACCCTTACAGAGGGTATTATAATTTTGTCGTGAAATGTGTAACGCATAGAAGGGAGACATCTCCGACCCCCATAAAGTATATATCTTCTTGATCAGTATCAAAGCATCGAGTTGATATAGCCATGTCCGTCTGTCCGTCTGTCCGTCTGTCTGTTTCTATGCGAACTAGTCTCTCAGTTTTAAAGCTATCTATTTATGAAACTTCGCAGAAGTCCCTCTTTCTGTTGCACGCAGCTCATATGTCAAAACCAGCTGGATCGGACCACTATGTCATATAGCTGCCATAGGAACGATCGGTCGAAAAGTAGGTTCTTGTATGAAAAACATTTTTGTTTATAAAGTTATCTTTACTAAACTTGGTATTTATTAGTTTTACTACGTTCCCCGTATATATGCAAAATCCTATTAAGATCGGACAACTATATCATATAGCTGCCATAGGAACGATCGGATTGAAATTAAGTTTTTGTATGGGAAAATTTTTATGTTTTTCAAGATATCTTGATAAACTCGGTATTTATTAGTTTTACTACGCTCCCCATATATATGCAAAATCCTATTAAGATCGGACAACTATATCATATAGCTGCCATAGGAACGATCGGTCGAAATTTAGTTGTATGGAAAACTTTTTTGTTTTTCAAGATATCTTAACTATTCTCGGTTAATTAACTGTAATTGACTATTTTCCCTGTGCTTCTTAGATACGTGCAAAGCACTATGAGCATTATGAAATCGGTTGGGTCTGCTGAGGGTATTAAATCTTCGGCCTGCCGAAGACATGCGCTTCCTCCTCGTTAAATTTATATATGTTTTTGCAAATTTTATAGGCTATTTTATAAATCTGTCTGCAAAGTAAAATTTTATTCCTATTTCCTGAAAACATTCAAAAATTATGAAGAAGAATTTTTTTAAAAATGAAATGGAATGGCAAAAGATTAATGCCGCATTAATTAATATTAAAGAAAAATTCGACAAATCATACAAGTGTTTAGCACAAAATAGGAATATTTCTAATGAAACTATAAGAAGACATGCAACAACACTAGTTGCATGTTTTAACCAAGCACGATCACTGATACACGACAATAAAAGAAAAATTAAATACCCAACATTGGTCGTATGTATCAAGATTTTTACATAGGTTGAAAACAAACCTAAATAGCATTAAAACAAAATATGCACTAGACATAACAATACCTTCGATTTTAAATACCCCAGTTTTAGTAGAAGATGATACAAACACAAACATAGAGTTTGATAATCGAGTCTGAAATCGCATAGTGGTTCGAGACCAACTATAAAGAAGATCTACACGATCTTACGATATCAGCAGTAATCACATTACCCGAAGCTATCGGAGATTGAACAAGAGTTTATAATTGAAGAGAAAACTGCAAATATGGCCATGACACAAAGTAGAATTTCTTAAACTAGCCTCTTCACTCATCACCCTGAGTTTAGTGGAAAGTCTGAAAATTTACATAGTTTCATTGATGCTCACGAATTTAGTGGATTCACTAAAGGAACACATGAAACTACAGCAGTAAGCCCTAATAAAAAAACTGAGACTCAAGAGGCCATGTTCAGAAACCTAATCAATACAGAACAAATAATTATGTGAATATAATAGACAAACTTAAAAAGCGGCATAAAAATGGAAATCAACTTGAATGACAATATCCGCTACAATTGTAAAACCTACAGTAAAGCAAAAGACAGCGAGTCAATATATTCAAGAAGTTGAACAGTTGACAAAAGGAAAACTTTGCAAGCATATGGTAAACGGTGTATCGCAAGAGATATGCCGAAGAATTAAGCCTACAAGTGGCTGTAAAATCTATTATAACCCACAAACAGCACAATTGACGAGAAGTCTGGTCACCGATAATGAAATCACGAGAATTTCAATAACATGAGTAGATGTTACAACTGTCTATATTATCGATTGCTGCACAGACTAAATTAGGACATCCAAACGGAAACAACCGCGGAAATTACCTAAATAATGGCAATATGATTCCTTTATAATAATAAGTAATGGGAACAATGAACAGAGAGGCTAATGTAGAGGAAGCTCTAGAGAGCCGTGGTAACTCAAACGGAGACCACAACAATAACAATGATGTCAGATTAGCTTAAAATACTTCGAGAAGCTCACAACAGCCCTGAGGTACACAGCAATAGATGAGTAAAAATGTTCATTGGATTAATCTTAGTGTAAATATATTCGTTACATTCACGAGTATGTAACTTTACAGGCTAGAAAACTAATATTATTGATAGACACTGGTGCAGATATATCTTTGAATTAAGAAAATTCCGACACTTTCAATGATATAAACATTAATAATAAAGTTAATATTCAAGAGGAATCAATCAAGCATTGATTCAAATCAAAAGGACTAACATCTTTAGAAATGCAAACAACTAAATATACAATTCCACACTGACTTTCCATATTGGCGATTCAACTTTTTCTGTACGCGTGTGATGGATTTTAGGCATAGATTTTATTAAAAAATATAATTGTCAATTAGATTTTACACCTTCAAAAGATCTGCCCATAATAAGACCAGATAATCTTAATTCATCTCATCTATGTTCCTGTCTTTAAATCCGGTAATAATACAATAATGAGTGTTGCAGGCCAGATCTGAAAGTTGTCGAGCTAACTTCAAATGAAGATAGCATTCTAATTCCAGACCAGCAAATTCAACCTACAAGTATATATGCAGTAAACACAGTCGTAACGACTGCAAATGCATTTTTCCGTGTTCTAAATACAACTAGTACCGATCAAATGGTTAATGCTAAACTAAGTTGAATTATGAGACCATTGGCACTAAATGTGATGATAATATCCGAAATAAATAATGAAACCAGAACGAAGACAATGTTATGTCAAAGTTAACTAAAAATTTTCCAAAACTATTTAACAAACAATTAAAACAACTTTGTTGTCAATACTACAGACATATTCGGACTTGAAACAGAAGCAAATTACAAGCAAATAATTTTTATAAGCAGAAACTAAGATTAAAAGATAGAGGACACCTGTGTATATAAAAAAATTATAGACGAAATTCAAGCTTCAAGTCAGATAAACTAATTAAAGATGGAATAGTTAGACACCAACAGCTCAGAGATAACAGTCCACTATTTACTAGGTACCAAGAAATCGCATAAATAATGAAAAAGAAAAAATAGCGATTAGTAATTGACTATCGCCTTAAAGTCCTCCACATAAATTACTATCGATATAATTTCCACTTCCTAGGATCGATGATATCTAGAATCAACTAGGAAGAGCAACATACTTCGCACTTGCATTGTCTTAATATCAGGATTCATCAAATTAGAACAAGACGAAACTACAGAAGGTATAGCACCTTCTTTTCCGAGCGAGCAAGTAATATCGCTTCACGCGATTGCCACCGGAGTATGTATTATTCTGAGGCACTATAACAAGATTAAATAAAAAGAATCAATTCATTTGAATGGACTGATGAATGTCAAATGCATTTGGAATATCTTAAAGTTCAATTTATAAAGCTACTCTGTTACAATATTCGGATTCTACGAAAGAGAATGGTATAATCACAGATGCTAGTCAAAGCAAGCCTGTGGTGGAGTGCTAACTGAAATAGCCCACAATGGAACTAAGCTTCCAGTAACTTACGCATCGAGAACGATTTACAAAAGGAGAAATGTAACAAGAGTACGACCGATCAAATTGTAACAGCTATTTATTGGGCAATCACCAAATTTAGACCCTATATCTACGGAACTGATTTCACTGTAGCTAAGACCATATGAACCCACTAACATTTTTAGCTTCAATGACAAAACCCCAGAACCTAAATTAACGCGTATGAGACTTGAATTAGAGGAGTATAATTTTACAGTAGAGTACCTAAGAAACTAAAGATAATTTTGTAGCCGATGCATTGTCACGGATAACAATATCTGAACTAAAAGAAATACAAAATAAAATCCTAAAAAGTCACTACAAGGTATCAAAGTAGACCAAAAATTCATTTTTGAAGAAACACAATAAAGTAGAATTCTTCAAGGCAAATCTCGCATTTTTGAAACAACTTCAACGGATGACGAATTCAAATTAATAATGCAGTGAAGTGCACAATAAAAGTGAGTGATACCTTACATATAAAAAAGACTATGCTATGTTTCTTCAAACATGAGTAGAAAGTATAGCTTAAGAATTGATATTGGAGATTTATATACTAATAATAGAAACATTGACTTAGGACAACTTCTTCCAGAGGCTCGAAAGAGATGAGCAGGTATATTAAAAATCGAGCCAATTGAAAATGGCACCGTAGAGGAAAATATCTTTGAAAAAGTTTCAATGGAATAATTTCAAAAAAATTCTGAGCAATAAAATATTGAACGCATTGAGAGTAGCGCTACTCAACCTAGATGACCACATTAGCAAATGTAAAAAAGAGAGAGAAGCTAATACTGTCTACACTGCAACGTTGGTCAATGTTCAAGGAGGTCGTACAGACATTGAAAAAACCTGTAGCTACAAGGTCAAAAGACATTACTGCGGAAAGGTATGACTCACGTGATAACAATGGCAGCATCCAAAAACGTCAGAAATGTATCAAAAAGCAAAAACAACAACAAACTTTACTAAAGACCCCTTCTTCATTCACTGAAACCCCGACAGAAGGCTTTTGACAGAGTGACAGTGGATACAATTGGTCCACTACCAAAGTCAGAAAAAGGCAATGAATATGCAGTCACGCTGATTTGTGGTTAGAGACTAAATGATTTAGTTGCTATACTGTATCACAAATAAAAGCGTTCAGCAACAGTGGCAAAAGCAATATTTAGATACTTTGTTCTCAAAGTGAGGGAACATGGGAACTGGAATATAAAGAATTCAGTATTATAAATGATTTGTGCAAATATTTAAAAATAAAGAATATAACATCAACTGCTCACCATCATCAAACTGTTGTTAGGCAATAGAAAAGAAACACAGAACCATTTAACGAGATATATACGAGTCCTATATCTGTAAATAAAACAGATTGGGACAGTATGACTGTCAATATTTGTTATTGCTTTCAATAGAACCCCCCTCTATGGCACATATAATTACTGTCCATATGAAAGTGTTTGGTAAGACTAATAACCTACCAAGTATTTTAACAGCATAAGTAATATGGAACCTTATATAACATAGATGACTACGCTAAGAAAGTAGGTATAGATTGGAAGTAGCATACAAAAGAACAGAAATATGCTGGAATTAAATAAACAGAAAAATAGGGAATTATATGATTTAAAAACTAGAAACATTAGCTCTATCAATAAAGTTTTACTAAAAAGTGAAGTAGGCCTTAAGCTAGATTTTAAATACACAGGGCCCTATAGAGTTGAAAAAATAGAAGATAATGATAATATAGTTATTTCCGGAAATAAAATTAAAAAACAAACACAACAAAAACAAACAAAAACAAAAAAAAAATGAATTGTCCAAGGTATGCAAAAATATATACATATATATATATAGATATAAAAAAAATAGATATATAAAGAAAAATATTTTAAAACACATAATAAATACATTACAATTATAATAAATCAAAAAATTTATATACAATAAATTTAAGTAAAATAATACACTTAATTACGTTATTTCTCAAAAGGGAGATGTAGTATATTTTTTATCGAGGGTACACTAGAACCAAGAACTCAGCATAAATATAGCAGCAACACTTGTATTAAATAAACAAAACCAATTCAAGTGAGCGTGAAATATGATCACCCACTTATGAACTACGCTAAGTCAGCATTCCCACGCTGACCGCCAATAACATATATATATATATATGCACATAAGACTCTCTCGCTCTCTAATACTGTTAAGACATATTCATATATGCAGCCGCTCTGCTGCTAGCGTAACTGGACAAGCGTAGCTACGCGGTAAGCCTACAGCACTTAGCACATGAGCTAAGCATACGATAAAATATATTGAATAAATGATTCACAGAACCAAACTCAATCAACGAAGACGTGCCTTCATTTTAACTCGTACCCATCGACATTACAGTAGAATTTATATTGGTGTTAATTAATAATTTTAGTTCCACCGCCATGTTAATTCCATCGAACCATGAGTTGCTGACGATGTTGTTGTTGTTAATTATGTATATGTTATCCTTTGTTCTACTGCCTCCAGGCAGAGAGTGTGACCATGTCACGATCATATAATAAATAATTGATTCACACGAGCACGTCAGTGCGGGTTTGCATAGGACTTTAGAATGATTTTATTCATTGTCTTGGATTGTATTTAGCCTATGGATAAATGTATATACTTATGCTTTTATTGGTTCACAGCTACAAAGAGAGGGAGAGTGAGTAGTTAGCATATGCCTGTATTAGTGAGCATATATATTGCTCATGGAATGCGCTCAGACGGAGCGTGGGATATGCAGCGTAAGCATAAACGGTCAGCTAGTGAGGCTAGTGAACCGCACTGCGTAATATGAGCCAGAGCCAACACATAAAGTGTCCCTGGGGTTGTTTACTGTATAATTGTATTCAACAAAGTACCGCATACTTTATATTTAAATAAAGGGTTTTTGGTTAGGGCATATGCACACTTCAATATAGAGACATTACTGGCAACAATAAAGGTTCACCATCGGTAGTACTCGTAGTCTAAATATACTGGGCACCGCACTAAAGGTAATAACAGGAAATCCCGATTTTAACGATTGTTAGAATTAGGTAGCATCAAAACATTCCAGAACGAAAATTTATTGTATTTTCTTATTAAATTCCCAAAACCAAAATTAGTCTGCAAAAAAATTAAAGTTTATCCAGTCCAGCATACTACGTGGGGTAGCTATAAGTTACGATAAGTTCAGTTTATGTAAAACGGTCAACAGGCACAATTGCCAAATGAATAAAAGGATATAATTCAATATACTATAACTAAAAATTTCGTTAATTTATATATATGTAGGTACTGTAGTATGTTGTATGCCAAATGAGCATATGCCCACAGTATTGTAGAGTATACAACTATAACAAGTGGTCATATGCCCAACTTAATAAGTAAGAGTAACAACTCATAACATAACGACACTTTGTTGCTATGTTTATACAATCATAAATATACATAAGTGCAGTAAAAGGATCCGTCACTTATGCGGACTAGCCGCAGCGTGAGATCGCTAGCGTAAGCACTTCTTGAGTATGTACCATCTGTACATATATGTATATATACATAACTACATAGGCACATATGTACTGCAACTCTCTCTCTCTCTCTCTCTCTCTGCCGACGCTCTTAGCGGCAGAGCTCACTTAGAATATTGTATGTAATAAGCCAATGCTTGAAACTAATAAGACGTATTTTTATTATTACCGAGATCTTTTAACTTAACATGGCGACCGTGACAAGTGTCACGAACATGTTGAAAATATAACATGTGAAATAAAAAAATATATATGTACATCTAAAACAACGAAAACTATGTAAAAGTGCATTAAAAACTAAAAGCAAACACGAAAAGAGAAAATCAAATATACAGCAAAAAAAATTAATATTTTGAAAACAACTACAACTGGAGGTGCAGCAGCGGCAGCAGCAACAACAATCATCGGCAGAACATATACTAAAATTGGAACGATACAGAGAAGATTACCATGGATTAACAACATTATCGACAAAAAGTGGCTGGAAACGATACAGAGAAAGTGGCTGGAAATACTGAGTAAGTAGAGGTGATGAGCAATGCCTAAAAATAGGCGCAGTGGAGTACAAAAAAGGCTTAAGGAAAGAAAAGCCAAACTCCTAAAACTGTTATTTGCGCCCAACACAACAATTAGTTGGGAAGCAGGCAATAAAATACAGGCTAAAATTGACAATATCGAGTCGATTCAGCAAAAATACAAAAGCTCAACCTCTACGAATGAAAGCACTTTTAAAAATATAACATTAATAAACTCTAAAGTATTTCAAACAGTGCCACAGAAGAAACAACTAAACACTAAACCGAAGAAACAATGACCAACGGACTGCCCTGGACCATTAGAGTCGCCGCACTGCAGCTATACATGCTTCAAGAGGACCAGCACCGGCGCCCCAACAGCCTGTGAGAAGACCAGCATTGGCGCCCCAACAGCCTGTGCGAGGACCAGCGCCGGCACCGTTTAGCGTTCAAAGCTAAATCATCTTCGGGGACCGCTACAAAGAGCGCGCAACTTAATTTTAAAAAAATATATTTGTTAATCTAAAAAAAAAATTTTTATAATAATTTTAATGTAAACACAAATGAAATGTAAAGAAATGTTTGTAATACTGAGCGATAATTGCGTTGCTCGTAATAGATGGCCTGTGAAGCCATACGAAACATTAGACAGGAGATCACTGCGTTGATCGAATAGAAAAATAATAATAAAAAAAAAAATACTAATAAAAAAAAAATTTTTTAAAAAAAAAACAAAAAAATTAATAATAAATCATACATAATATATATATATTCTTTAAAAAAAACAAAAACAATTAATCCGAAATTCAAATTTAATGCTTTCGAATGCAATCTCAAAAGACGATAATATATTAGAATTAGAAAATGTGTTAGACCACGAATCGAAAGTAGCGGATTCAACCGCAAATGTAATTAATAATGTCGAAACTGTCTCAGTAGATTTAAAAGTAATAACGGTTATGCTTATAATAATTGTTGTTCTTTTATTAGCAAATGTACTAACTAAATTATATAAGTTGCACAATAAGTGCATAAAAAAAAGGTATGCAAGTAGAGCAGGCAATTTAGAAATGATATAATATGATAAGCATAATAAACGAAATCTATAATAAAGAACCAAATTTTACAATAAATGCATTACAAATATTGCAAAAACATCGCGAATTCATTAAAATAACTGAATTCGAAAACGAATACATAGAAACTTTTCAAAGTATTGCGAGCCTATTATTCGGTTGTTCCAAAACTGAAAAGGGCATGGTGTTGAGTACATTACCTTATGTAATGGTAAAAACTATCAGCGAAACATATGCAATACTAGGCACAGAAACCATATTGATGCTGCGCACACACCGCTAAAAACTCCATTTTCTATTAAACAATGGAATGGAATGCATTAGCGAAGAAAATAAATGATTATAAAGGCAAGTTCGAAAAATCATACAAATGTATCAATTCTGATAAAACAATAAAGCCAAATACATTGGTAAATTACGCGCAAATATTAACAGCTCAATAAAATAACATAGTAACTACAATAAACAAAGTTTATGATAAATTAACGCAGGAGCATAAAAATATATGTTAGAAAATTGTAAAAAGTTGAAAAAACCAGATTACATAATATTTGTACTAGACGGAGTATTGTGATAACAATCCCAGAAGATCCAAATCTGCTAACTGAATTCAACGAGAACCAGTTGGAAGATTAAGATGAGTCAAAACAATAATCAAGCCAGATATTGATATTGATATTGATAGTGACATTGAAACAATGACTAACCAGGTAGCCTTAGACAGGGAATACGTGAAGCAGGTTTCCTCTTCAGTCCCTGAATTTGATGGTAAAAAGCTATCATTAAACAGATTCCTAACTGCTTTACGCATTGTGGAAAGAACTAAAGGCGACCAGGAGGATATAGCAGTTGAGGTTATTAGATCAAATATAACCGGCAGAATTCTGTACAAAGTACAAAATGAATCTACTATATCCAGAATAATAAATGAGCTTAAAGATAACGTAAAAGAAGAATCTCCCGATGTATTGTAAGGAAGCGTCTGGCCGGGGTATAAATCTCAGTCTTACCAGGTCTAGCGAGTTACAAGATATTTATAATTTCGCTGGGAGAGAGGGCTTAGGGGGGGGTGAGTATCCTGACCAAACCAAACCAGATCTACCTCTACACACCTACACCATCGGGCCGCGGCCTCGTGCCATCTATGCTAGCGGGCCGTGGCCTCGCACCAACTACACTAGCGGGCCGTGGCCTCGCACCAACTCCACTACCTAAACACTCTATCTCTCTGCCGGGCCGTGGCCTCGTACCACCACTAGCGGGCCGTGGCCTCGCACCAACTCCACTACCTAAACACTCTATCTCTCTGCCGGGCCGTGGCCTCGGCCACCACCATGCTAGCGGGCCGTGGCCTCGCTACCAACTACACTAGCGGGCCGTGGCCTCGCACCAACTCCACTACCTAAACACTCTATCTCTCTGCCGGGCCGTGGCCTCGTACCACTCATACTCCCTAACAGCTAACCCGTAATGCCCGCTCACAGGCCATAGTCCCGCACCACATGCTCCCGCTTTTGGTTAGGGTGAACATCGGTCAATCCCGATGTTAGAACAGATAGAGTTACTGAAGGATAAATAATTAGCAGATTTCCTTCTTTAATTGCAGCATATGCACTTTATTCACTGATTTATTTAACACCACCCTACTGTACTTCCTAGACTTAGGGCCCTGCCGCACTGCTTAGAGCCCTAGCGCTCCGCTATACCATCTATGACTCCGTTTATCTCGCGCAGCACTTCTACTCACTCTTGATGTTCAATCCAAAAGTGCCGGCACGCTCGCCGGCAAGCCATGCGCTCGCTTCGGCTGCTCAACTTCGCCGCGAGCTTTCGCAACTTCGCCTCGGAGCTTTCGCTCTTCGCCGCCGAATTGAAGTTGCGCTCTCAAAGACGGTGTTGAGCAACCGATCGACAACGCACGGTTGCAGCGGCGGCCGGCGGTTAAATTCAAACTCATTCTTAAAAAATAATTATAATATTCGCGGCTCCTTGCCTCATTACTCCTAACATCGAACTGCTTATAATACTGATGGCTTCTTGCCTCTTACTCCACTAAGATCTTAACCTAATACAATTAATACTTATAACTAAGAAAATTAATACGTTGTGGCTCCCTGCCGTAATTTGGCCAAAGGGATGACGGCTCCTTGCCGTGAAAACTGTGGGGTGGATGGTCTCATTAGCCGCCTCACACCCCCCCCTCACTTCGGACAGGTGACGGTCACGTCGCCTTTCGCGTTCAGCGTAACGCTGCATTCGCTCTCCCCGTCGGACACGTGGAACCGAGTGCGTCGGCACCGGAAACGGCGGATTCGCGCCTCTCTGGCGATTAGGTCCACCACGCCCGACGACAACGGTGTTCCAAGAGGAAACACCTTCCAGCCTAAGGGAGTGGAATCGGGCACGGGTTCCTCGACGGGGCCCTCCGGCTTCACCCCAACGTCAGCACTGTGGGCGATCGCCTCGACCTCGGCGTCGGGTTTCTTGGGGTGGCTCTCCCGTGTGACCCTCACGTCGGCACTGCGGGCGACCGTGTCGACCTCGGTGTCGGGTTCCTTCTCCAGCACTGAGTCCAGGCTGGTGTCCCACCCGTCGATGCCGTCGAAAAGGTCCACTATGTCGTCCCACAACTCGCTCTCCGTGGGAGTCTTTAGAGCCATGGGGGAGGAATCCTGGGTTGGACTCGCAAGCTTGGGTGACGAAGCCGTCACCACCGCGTTCTCTTCCTCGGACCAGACTTCATCCCGGCCTTCCTGGCGAACCGTGAAGGAACCTTTTCGGGATGGCGGCTTGGCTTCTTGGCCGAACCAGGCGTCTTCTAACTCCCGCCGGGCGATGGTGTCGGGTGTCTCGACGCGGGCAATAGGCACGAGCGCGGGCATCTCGTCCTCGTCGTCGAGCCATTCCTCCTCCGATTCCTTAGGAAAGGTTTCGTCTGGCGCCTCGGCGCGGGCTGTGGAAACGGCCGAGTTCGCCGCGTCCTTGGTGCTGAGATGGTGCTCCTCCACGACCATCTGGCAGACCGCGATCGGTATCGGCCGGGCACCGCTGCGATTCTTCGGGCTTCTCGGTCTCCGTGCGAAGCCTCTTCGTGGCCGACGGGGATACCCCCCCGGGACTGGGTCGGCGATGGCCTCCACTCCGGCGACGCTTGTCCCTGGCGGCTCTCCGTCGACGATGGCGGCTGCGTCGGCGTTTTCCGCCGGGGCCTTCTTCGGCACCCCCCCATTCGCGCTTTGCGGGGTTCGGACGGGGTTTGTTGGCTACCACGGGGACTTTTGGTAGGTACCGCAGCGTTATCCTGGGAAACTGGCTGCCCGGGTCTACCTCCAGACGGTGGGTGGCAAAGCGGCGACGGAATTCCGGCTCGTCCTCCGTTGACGGGTCCCCTCCCGCTAAGGGTTCTGGGTCGGGGCTCGGCGGGTCTGCTTCCCAGTCGTTTGCGCCGATGCCGTTCGGCACCTCCGTCGGTGGCGACTCCGCGTCTCCGGCCGACGGGGATATCTCTTCTCCCACCGCCTCCACGTCCTGCGCTGGTGGTGTGTTCTCCTCCGTTCCGAACAGTGCGGACTCTTCCTCGTCCATCCCGCCGGCCGCGGTTGGGGTTGTCGGCTCTGATGATTGTGCCGTTGGCGATCCGAGGGGCGGAGATGCAGGCTCTTCCGCGTACGGTGGCGAGTTCCGGGCGAATGGTGCCTCCACGAACATCGTCGTGACCTCGACTGCCATCAGCAAAACCATCCCGTCTAGCCTCTCCATTATGTTGGTCCGCCGGGAGAACAGCGTATGGCGGAACTGGCGAGGCGGTCCTTCTTGCCGTTCTCTCCGATAGTACTCACGCCCCTGGCGTGGGTCGCGCGGACGGCCTGCCGCTCCCGGCCCGGGGAAAGGCTCGGTGTCCCCGCTGCTGTTGTCTTCGTCTGACGATATGTCGATAATTTCGGGTTCCATCTGAAAGTTCAACTTATTGGTTAACTTACTCTTTACTTATTTGTTAATGCCCTATTCTCTCAGTGCGGCTCACACTTTACTATGCCTATTCTGAATTATGTTGTTAATGTTAGTTTTATCTAAGCTTAATCATAATAGTTTCGTTGGGCGACGGGTGTTGCTCTCATCCTTCGCTTACTCGTGGGCATTTACGTGCCCTGGATCTTCGTCTTCTTCGTCGCTCGTCGTCTTTCTGTAGAAGGGTTTCAATTGTGAGATGTTGGCCACCCTCTTCTTGCGGTCGTCTGGTTTCACCAGCCGCACGATATTGGGGGATATGAATTTGACGACTTTGTAGGGGCCGTCAAATTTGGGTGCCAACTTTGCGGCGAAACCTTCGGCGGCGTTGGACAACTGGTGCTGCCTCAACAGGACCATCGAGTCCAACGAAGGCCGCCTCTCGCAAGTTGTAATGCCTGCCCTGGTCCTTTGACGCGCGCTGGAGGTTGCTGTGGACGATATCAAAAATTTCTTTTAGCCTATCCGCCTTTGTCCTAGGGTCGAGCGCACTAGTTGCGGACCCCGGAGTTACCTGATCGTACAGAGCTGCGGGTAACCGAGGTTCCCTGCCCTGCATCAGGAAAGCGGGACTAAAGCCCGTTGAATCTGCCACGCTCGTGTTGACCGCCAGCGAGATCTCGGGCAGGAGTTCATCCCATCTGGGGGCCCTCAATAAATTGCGCCATCATGGTCTTAACAGTCCGGTTAGTCCTCTCGGTGGGATTCTCTTGTGGACAGTACGGGGCGGTATACTGGATCTCTACACCCAGGGACCCCAAAAATGACTTGAAGCTCCGACTCGTAAATTGTACCCCGTTGTCGCACACAAACTTTCTAGGTACCCCGAACCTACTTAGAATCCTCTCTCGAAACGCAGTTTGCAGGTGTGCTGCCGTGGCTCTTCGAAGAGGGACCAACTCCACCCATTTCGAAAAGCGTCATGGAACACCAATAGCATCGTGTTTCCATGTTTCGACCGTGGAAGGGGTCCGACGAAGTCCGCGCAAAGTACCGCCATCGGCTCTGCCACCTGCCTCGTCAGCATGCGACCAGCCGGTTTGAGTTGCTCACTCTTGAATTTTTGGCAGTCTTCGCAACATTTCACATATCTGGCGGCATCGCGGAACATACCCGGCCAGTAGTACCGCTGGGCCAACCTCGCCACCGTTTTTCTGACACCTTGATGTCCGGCCGTGGGAGCATCATGACATTCCCGCAGTACCCTCTGGCGTTGACCACTGCCCACGCATAGTTTCCAAGGGATGTAGTCCTCATCGTCTATCCGGTGACCCAAATGCCTATATAGCTGTCCGTTTTCCTCGGTGTAATCCGGGAACTTGACTGGCTCTTCGGCGATTCTAGCACGCATCCTCGCGACCCATTTGCAGGGAGCCTCGGCCACCACTGCTTGTTGACAGGTCTCTAGAGGATGCCTCGACAGGGCATCGGCCACGACGTTGAGCTTCCCTCGACGATAATGAACGTCAAATTGGAATTGCTGCAGTTCCAATGCCCATCGCGCAATCCTTCCTGACGGGCTCTCGATCGAAATCAGCCACTTGAGCGCTAGATGGTCCGTTATTACGTCGAATCGGTACCCTTCTAGGTAGCAACGCAACTTCCGGATCGACCACACGATTGCCAGGCACTCTTTCTCAGTGGCGGAATAGTTTGACCTCGGCCTTTAGCAACTTTCGGCTAGCGTATGCTATCACCCGCTCTTGCCCATCGATCGTCTGCGACAGCACTGCGCCGAGGCCATACTCACTCGCGTCAGTCTGCAAGACGAACTTGGCGGAAAAGTCGGGGCAAGCCAACACAGGGGCAGTCGTCAAGCTCTCCTTCAATTGACTTTCTCCGGGTCGGTCCGTATCCCTTCTCCGCAAATCACATGTCCTAGGTAGACTAACCTCTCCCGGAAGAAGCTGCATTTTTTTCTATTTACCCGGAGATTGGCCGCCCTTAGCCGGCGGAATACCTCCCTCAAATTCTCTACATGCTGTGTTTTCATCGCTCCTATTACCACGATGTCGTCTAGGTAGGCGAACGCATGAGGCTCCATCTGCGGCCCTATTACCGTATCCAAAGCGCGCTGGAATGTCGCACATGCCGAGTGTAAGCCGAATGGCATCACCCGCCTTTGGAAAAGACCTCTTCCAGGGACTGTGAACGCCGTACACTCCCGGCTATCGGCTGCCATCGGTATCTGCCAGTACCCGTGCTTCAAATCCAGAGTGGAGATGAACCGGGCGTGGCGCAACCGCTCCAGGATGTGGTTAATACGAGGCACCGGATAAGCGTCCGGAATGGAATGCGCGTTGAGTTGTCGGTAGTCAATGCACATACGCCACTCGCCAGTCTTCTTCTTGACCAAGACGATCGGGGCGCTGTGCGGACTACGCGACGGCTCGATGGCATTTGCCCGGATCAACTCATCCACTTGCTCGTCGATCACCCTTTGCATGGCCGGATTCTTGGGGTAGTACCTTTGTTTCAACGGCTTGTCATCCTTCAGCCGGATTCGGTGCTCCGCGATGTGCGAGATTCCCCGCAGCCCCTCGAAGAGAGAGCCAGCTCTGACTCCAGGAACTCCCTCAATTCTGGGTCCAGATCCGCTGGCCACTCCGCCTCTTCGATGCCGTTATCGCCGCTCTCCAGGGACCACTTCGATTCCGGATAGAACTCCGTGGCCGCTCGATTCTGGCAATCGCTCCTGGCCTTCTATGTCCGTGTGGATTCTGGTCATCGCTCCTACTCCGTCTTTTCTGTTGCACGTTCCCGCCGTGCCGCTTCCGTAGCCATTAGAAGTCTGCCTCTGCAGCTCTATGCGCCTCCTTTTGGGTTCTCCAGGCTGTCGATTCGGGCCGGACTTTATTCCCCTTTTTCTGACCTTTTCCGTCGAAGGCCGAGCAGGTACTCCTTCTCATGACTTGGGGAGGCCTACCCCTGGCTCCCTCTGTAGCCGAGCAGGTGCTCCCTCTCCATGCCTTGGGAGGCCTTCCTCCGGCTCCCTCTGAGCCGAGCAGGTGCTCCCTTTCCATACCCTGGGAGGCCTTCCTGCGGCTCCCTCTGTAGCCGAGCAGGTGCTCCCTTTCCATGCCCTGGGAGGCCTTCCTCCGGCTCCCTCTGTAGCCGGGCAGGTGCTCCCCTTTCCATGCCTTGGGAGGCCTTCCTCCGGCTCCCTCTGTAGCCGAGCAGGTGCTCCCTTTCCATGCCCTGGGAGGCCTTCCTCCGGCTCCCTCTGTAGCCGAGCAGGTGCTCCCTTTTCATCGCCTAGGGAGGCCTTCCTCCGGCTCCCTCTGTAGCCGAGCAGGTGCTCCCTTTCCATGCCTTGGGAGGCCTTCCTCCGGCTCACTCTGTAGCCGAGCAGGTGCTCCCTTTCCATGCCTTGGGAGGCCTTCCTCCGGCTCACTCTGTAGCCGAGCAGGTGCTCCCTTTCCATGCCTTGGGAGGCCTTCCTCCGGCTCACCCTGTAGCCGGGCAGGTGCTCCCTTTCCATACCCTGGGAGGCCTTCCTCCGGCTCCCTCTGTAGCCGAGCAGGTGCTCCCTTTTCATGCCTAGGAGGCCTTCCTCCGGCTCCCTCTGTAGCCGAGCAGGTGCTCCCTTTTCATGCCTTGGGCGGCCTTCCTCCGACTCCTCGCTCGTTCCTGGCCTCACGCCCGGTGTCGTCGCTGCTTCTCAGGACCAGTTCCGCCTCGCCGCAGCGTATTGTGGTACCCATCGCCCCCAAAAAATCCATACCCAGGATTACGTGGTCCAGCATTGTGGGCATGATGAGCATCGTCATGCTGATCATTTTCCCCCCCTAAGCTGACGTCTACTCCCAAAGCCTTTTCTACCTCTGAGGTGGACCCATCTGCCAGGCGGATACGTGCCTGTGTTTCCTCCGCTCTTCCCCGGATCGTCCATTTGCGTACGCAGTCCTCACTCATGAAGCTACGAGTGGCTCCGGTATCGATCGTGGCGGGCATCGTTCGTCCGCCAATCTCTACCGTAGCGACGATCCGGCCACCGTCCACCTTCAGTGGGTGTCCTATTACTGCGTTCCGAGTGTATTGGCGCCGACCCGATCCTGGTCCGGACGACGCCGTTGCCCGTTTCCCGTCTCCGCGCGGCGACACTCCCGACTACTTCGGCCCCGGCTTCCACATACCCAACAAAACAAGACAGGGGCGTTGGGACATTCCCCTGGCAAAATGCCCCTCCTGTGCGCACCTACGACACGCCCGTCGCCTGGATCATATCCGTTCCCGGCCTCTTCGGCTCATCATCTGATGGGCCACCTCTGCGTGAGTTGCAGCGGGTAGGGGTGGAGACCCTATTGTCCACAACGGTCGTCCCAGATCCGCTGGGAGCCGACCGGAACGGATTAGGAGATGTCCCGAGGATTGCGCCGTCCTCGCCCACGCTCTGCACTATTTGAACTAGAGACACCCGGACCCAAGGGTTGGCTGCCTGAGTCATTCCGCCCTCTGCCTCACGACGGTCTCGTATTCTACGGACAGTTGAGTTAGTTTCGGATAAGGGTGGCAAAGTCATGCCGTCGCACACGAGCCTGTATTCCAGAGCGGCGTTCTCGTAGATCCGATGCAGCTCTTGTGCCGGCTCATATCTAGCGTGGTGCATAAGAGCCCTCAGCTCTATCAAATATTCCTTGAACGCTTCAGCCAGCGCTGCCTCCGAGATCGGATCTCGTCCTCAAGCCTCGCGAAGTAACGAGGGGGCAAGAAAAACTCCAAGAAATCCCTCCTGAACATGTGGCCCACGGCACATCCCTTAACCCACTGCTCCAGAGACCAGCGAGCAGCCCTATCGCAGAACACCTCACTCATTGCCCTGGGCATACGGTCGAGGGCTATGCCATAGGTGATAGCGCGCTCCTCGGGTCCTCTAAGAACCCAAAGGAGGGGTCGGAGCCGTCCATCGTACCTCATACCCCACTTCCGAACTTGTTCCGGGACATTGGGAAGTGGCCTCGCCTCCGATGGATGGGGCGGTCTGGTGTAACGGAGACCACCACCCGGTTCAACAGGGGACCTCCCCACCTGCGCTGACCGCAGTTGCTCAGCGGTCTTCATTTTCTCCGCGAACGGAAACTGCCTCCACGCGCCGAGACGGGTGTCAAACTCGGGGTGGGCGCCTGCAATCTGCCCGTACTGCTCGGAGCTCCTGAGGTCAGGTTCCGACTTTTGCCGTGGCCGTCTCGACCAGAAGTCGGGTGGGACGCTCCGAGATGGCGGCTCAAGAGTTTTAGTGTACTGGGATTCCAGCTCGGCAAGCCGAGCCCAAGCCCCAGTCGAATGACCGCCATCCTGCACGTAGGTGGACAGCCGCTTACGTCCGCTCCTCCACGCGCCCCTCCTTCTCCAGCCCAAACTCCTGGGCGATTCGCCACCCTAACTCCTCTTTACGTCCTGCTGGTGAATCCACCGGACGCCTACCCCCGGGTTTTGGTACTTCCACCTGCCTCCATCCTTTATTGTACTGCTCTTGCTAGTCGACGTCGCTGTTTCCCTCTCTTCCCCTTCTAGGGGTTCCGTCAGTCCCTTTGCTTATTTTATTTTATGTCGGTGTCCTTGTCACTTTGTTCCTCTCTTGTTTATCCACTTTTGTTATTTGTTTCTTATTGGTTTATTTCCCTTTTCTTTCACTTCCATAAACGCATAAGAAAAAAAAACCCTACAAAATGCACTTCATGTTCTTTTAAGTTTAGCCATTCCTCACTTTGGTCGCTGCCTTAATCTTTATTGTTTTCCTTTATACATTCTGAGTTCATTTATTTTTATTTAATTATTTATTTTATTTAATTATATATTTTTATTTAATTTATTTGTTTATTTAATTATTTATTCATTTTTATTTATTTATTTTTCTTATTTTCGACCACTTCACAAAAAATACTCAAAAAAAAAAATATAAACAATCCTCTTTATGATCTTTTCACTTTTAACCCGCGTCCATTTGACCTGTTTGCTGCTTATTAGTTCTTATTGTTCACTTGGTTCGTATTCACCATTAAACGTACCCGCTCTCAACACTTTCGCCAACTGTACTCACGAATTCAACTTTTCACCGCGCGAGAGTTGAATTCGTCCCACTGTACAGCCGCTGCCGCGACGCCTTAACGGCCCCGACGCCGACGTCGACTGCGCCGCGCGTTTGGGCACCCGTGTGCGAGCGTGGTTTCGAAGTCGCCCGGCTGGCGCGCGCGCGCTGTACTTTTACGACCGACCGTTATGTTTCGTCTCTTTATCTTACTTGCCGGCTTGCTGCTAGCATTTTTTGTCACTCACCAGCTGCACGTGTTCATTTTCTGACTATGCCTAACACAGGGTATAGAAATGTTCTCTGGGGTATACCGGACTACTTAATACCCTATTTTCATATTTCGCACATACATGACCTTCTTATTTTCTTGCTCTCTGCTAGGTTACCTTCCCTCTAGGGTATACCCGACTAGAAATACCCTACATTTTTTTTTTTTTTTTGAAAAATACCTATTCGGGCATGCTTGCGGGCTTTAATCCGCCGATATGCCACACCCCTAAACGCCTCTTGGTCCCTGCTCGGGCGCCACTTGTAAGGAAGCTTCTGGCCGGGGTATAAATCTCAGTCTTACCAGGTCTAGCGAGTTACAAGATATTTATAATTTCGCTGGGAGAGAGGGCTTAGGGGGGGTTAGTATCCTGACCAAACCAAACCAGATCTACCTCTACACACCTACACCATCGGGCCGCGGCCTCGTGCCATCTATGCTAGCGGGCCGTGGCCTCGCACCAACTACACTAGCGGGCCGTGGCCTCGCACCAACTCCACTACCTAAACACTCTATCTCTCTGCCGGGCCGTGGCCTCGTACCACCATGCTAGCGGGCCGTGGCCTCGCACCAACTACACTAGCGGGCCGTGGCCTCGCACCAACTCCACTACCTAAACACTCTATCTCTCTGCCGGGCCGTGGCCTCGTACCACTATACTCCCTAACAGCTAACCCGTAATGCCCGCTCACAGGCCATAGTCCCGCACCACATGCTCCCGCTTTTGAGTTAGGGTGAACATCGGTCAATCCCGATGTTAGAACAGATAGAGTTACTGAAGGATAAATAATTAGCAGATTTCCTTCTTTAATTGCAGCATATGCACTTTATTCACTGATTTATTTAACACTACCCTACTGTACTTCCCTAGACTTAGGGCCCTGCCGCACTGCTTAGAGCCCTAGCGCTCCGCTATACCATCTATGACTCCGTTTATCTCGCGCAGCACTTCTACTCACTCTTGATGTTCAATCCAAAAGTGCCGGCACGCTCGCCGGCAAGCCATGCGCTCGCTTCGGCTGCTCAACTTCGCCGCGAGCTTTCGCAACTTCGCCTCGGAGCTTTCGCTCTTCGCCGCCGAATTGAAGTTGCGCTCTCGAAGACGGTGTTGAGCAACCGATCGACAACGCACGGTTGCAGCGGCGGCCGGCGGTTAAATTCAAACTCATTCTTAAAAAATAATTATAATATTCGCGGCTCCTTGCCTCATTACTCCTAACATCGAACTGCTTATAATACTGATGGCTTCTTGCCTCTTACTCCACTAAGATCTTAACCTAATACAATTAATACTTATAACTAAGAAAATTAATACGTTGTGGCTCCCTGCCGTAATTTGGCCAAAGGGATGACGGCTCCTTGCCGTGAAAACTGTGGGGTGGCTGGTCTCATTAGCCGCCTCACAGTATTAAAAGCTAAATTACTGAATATAAAACAAAAAGGCAAAACTGCTTCCCAGTATGCAACCGAAATGGACAATTTGCGAAAGCAATTGGAGGTAGCCTTTATTGATGACGGCCTAGACCCAAACAATGCAGAAAAATTCTCAACAAACGAGTCTATTTCTGCAATGATTAAAAATTGTGAGCATGAGAAACTGAAAGTAATACTGGAAGCTGGTAACTTCGTTACTTTTAATGATGTAATGGGTAAATATATCCATTGCAGCACAGAAATGTTTGGAAGTGCAAGTACAGTATTATTTCAGCGAGGCCGCAATAATAGAGGAGGTAGTTACTATCCTCAAAGAAGTAGAGCCAATGGCCGCGGTAACTACAACTCCAATAATAATAAAAACAGAAACAACAATAGAGGTGGACGAGGTTATAACCAAGGTAGGAATAATTCCAACCGTAGCAACAACCAAAATAGAAATCATTATAACAATATCAATAATGTCCGAGTTGCCCAAGATACTTCGGGAAACTCGCAGACACCTCAGGGCTAAACAGTAAAATATATACTGTTAACTTAAGTCTCAATAATCATTCAAAAATGTTGCAACAAATAAAAAGATAACATTTTTGATTGATACAGGTGCAGATATTTCATTTATAAAAGAAAATTCTGATGTCTTTCATGACATCCAAATCAATAAAATTATAGACATTCGAGGCATAGGAGAAGGAGTAATAAACTCCAAAGGACTAGTCTCAATCGAACTACAAACAGACAAATACATTATTCAATATAAATTTCATCTACTTCATTCAGATTTCGCAATCCCTTGTGATGGAATAATAGGTTTAGATTTCATAAAAACATTTAATTGCCAATTAGATTACAATAGTTCAGAAGATTGGTTTATAATTAGACCATAATATAATTATCCTATATATGTTCCAATAACATTTAGTTCTGGTACCAATTCCACACTTCTACCAGCAAGATCACAAGTGAAATAGAGTTGTCCTCAGCAGAAGAAAACATTTTAATTCCAAATCAGTAAACACTATTGCTACAGCCCAAAATACTTTTGTCCGATTTTTAAATACCACAGATAAATGCCAAATAGTAGGCATTAATAACATAAAATTTAAATCACTTTCGAACTACGATGTAGTTCAAAATCTAAAATACATTAGAAAAGAGTGTGTAATTAATAAATTAAAGAAAAATTTTCCAATTTTGTTTAAAAACAACTTGTAGAAATATGCACCGAGTATAGTGATGTGTTCGGACTTGAAACCGAACCAATCACAACAAACAACTTCTATAAGCAAAAACTGAGACTTAAGGATGATGAGCCAGTATATGTTAAAAATGATCGATCTCCGCATAGCCAAATAGAAGAAATCCAACATCAAGTTGGAAAGTTAATTGAACAAAATATTGTTGAACCGTCTGTTTCACCTTATAATTTCCTACTGTTTTAACAATTGCCAACCTACTAGCAGTTATTTAATTTAATGTATACATACACTAGTCGGCATAAATATTTTGACGAAACTTACTTGCGACTGTCGGGGTTCCCTTTGATTAGTACCGTTATGGAACGGTGCAAAAATGAATAGAAAACGAAAGAGCGTAATTACAGCAATGTGCAAGCAAAATTATTTGTGGATTATCTTTTGCATTCTCTTTCTGCTGATAAGAATGCAGCCAGAAAAATTTTTTTTCGTGGCACAAGTATTTTGACGAAACCTTTGTGGTAATTATGTCGAGAGTTTCAGCAAGTTTCAATTAAAATTTTTTGCTAGTTAATCTTTGTTACCATTTTTTTTATAATAAAACAAATAAAATCGAGAACTAACAATTGAAAACTATGGTGAAAACGGCAGTGTTAAGCACTGTTGTTAGAGCCAGCAAGAAAAACATTCATTTAAAGCCTCAATCTGCTGCAAATGCATGGAATGAGAAAGCTTATAAAACAATCAGTGAACATACTGTTCGAAGACGTTTAAAGGAAGCAGATTTCAAGACTTACCAAGCAAAGGAAATACCGTACATCTCTAAAGTAAACAATGCGAAAAGATTGGCTTTCGCAAAGAACCATCAGCATAAGCCAAAAGAGTTTTGGAAGAGCGTTCTTTGGACAGAAGAAAGTTCCTCCGAGCATAATTCAGCAAGTCAAAAGATTTTTGAAAGGCTGCCACAGGCACAACGACAAAAAAATTGGACCGGTTGCAAAACAGTAACTCATGGCGGAGGCTCTCTCATGTTCTGGGGATGCATTTCATACAATGGGTTGGGTGACTTCGTTCCCATTAAAGGCTCGATGAACCAAGGGCAATATTTGAGAGTGCTGAATGATAACGCTTTCCCTTCCGGAGACAAGCTTATCGGTGAGTCATTCATTCTGCAAAAGGATAATTCCCCATGCCACAAAAACAGAATGATCACAAAGTTTTTACAAGATGTTGGTGTCAATAGTCTCGATTTGCCACCACAAAGTCCAGACTTGAATGTAATTGAAAACGTGTGGTCCCTTATGAAGCGGAAGCGAATTGCTTCTTTGCATAAAAGCAAAGAAAAAACAAATTGCGAGGCTATCCTCAAAGCTTTAGTGGACTCAGTTCCAAAACGCCTTCAAAAAGTTATTGAAGCTAAAGGGGACTATACATTTTATTAATCGAAATTATATTTTAAAGGCTTCTTATGATTTAATTGTTATTTTATTCATTAAAATCACTCGTCAAAATACTTATGCCGATGGCTGAAAATCAATTTATTTCATATCTTTTTAGCAGAAACACATCGCGTTCATTTCGTCAAAATATTTATGCGGACTAGTGTACATACATAATTACAAGTGTTTATGAATGACTCTAGCATTAAAAGATTTCGCTCGCGAGAGGGGGGAGTCATAAACTGACTGAGCCTCGGCATTTAGCGCATGATCGTCGAGCAACTCGAATATTCGTATGCGGCAACGAATTTGTTTTATTACCTACCCCTAGAAATTTCATGGTGTGCAATAGCTGCCCAAATTTTATGCTACGTTTGTACGTAGCTCTGGCACTTAAAAAGATGCAAATTTGTCATTTTTATAAACGAAAATTTAATTTTACGGCAGATGCTTGAAAAAAGGCTTATGTACCTAAGTGTGTAAAAAATATGGATGTTTATATTTCCTGTAATGTCATAGTTAACGTGTTTAATATAATGTATGTATGCATATGTACATCCGGTTTGTGTATTTTATCTCTTTGTGTATGTGTACAACGAAAACAAGTGTTTGAAACATTTTGCCGAATCCAAGAACGTTGCTAAATTGGAGCCCGATACGGAGAATATCCCCAGGTATTGATGATTAAATATTTCGAAACACGTTCAAAGCATGTTGGAAAGCGAAAAGAATTGTGTACTAGTGTTTGATGAAATACACGGTCGCTCAGAACTTCAATAAAATTACACGACTGATGTAATTGATGGCTTTGTAGATTATGGCAATGGAAAGAGGGAGCCAGTCGTGGCTAATTAATTTCTATTTGTTCAAATTAAAGGCCTTGTTCAACCCTGGAAGTACGCATTTTCTTATTATTGCAGCGCTAATGGAATAAACCTTGCAAATATAAAGGAAATTTTAAAAGAAAATATAAATGTACTTTGCAAGATTGGCCTACGCGTCAGATAAATTGTAAGTGATCAGGCAGCTACAAATCGTGCTCTTTTTAAATCGCTATCAGTAAACAACGAACTGAAATTTAACGATATAAATGGCAGACTGATTTATATGTTGTCTGACTATGTACACTTATTTAAAAGCTTTAGAAATTGTCTTTTGGCAAATAATAAATTAAATAAATAAAAACTCAGCAACAACTAGAATGGCCCCTAAATTGACAGAGGCGCGCATAAATCCAAAATATTATGAAAAAATGAAGGTAAAATATGCAACGCAAATTTTTTCGAGATCGGTTGCTAATGCCATTAAAGTATGTTATGATGACAAACTTTTTTCAGACGAAAATATGTCTAATGCAATGGCAACAGACTTTATACTAACTTTTAACAATGCATTTGATTTGCTAAATTGTAGATCTTTCAACGCAGGCCAAAAAATCCATATAGTCGTACAAATAGGGTTAGAACGCAACTGATTGATTTTAAATCATATTTAAGGTCCACTAATGTCATAAACCAGAATTATTGCCATGAAGGTTTAATAATGACATTGGAAAATACAATAAACCTTTGCGACGAATTATTAAATGAAAAAAATTTTGATTTTGTGCTTCTGACTCGATTCAATCAAGATAGCATTGAAAACTTTTTTGGAGCTATTCGCTCTAAACTTGGCAACAACTTAAATCTATCTGTGCGAGAAATGCAGTATTTAACTGCATGTTTTTTATCAAAAAAATTGATAACAAGATCATATTTGCAAGGACAAAACTGTGAAGATGATGAAGATTGGGTTTGTTATCCAGATGAGCATGAAGATTGGAATGATTCCATGAATGATATTGAAAACTGTGCTACACTGCCTAAGGACAACACACAACAAGCAGATCACTCTGATTTATGTACGCTTAGCAGTGTTAGAGAAGTAGTATCTCGAAGATACTTTGATGGCTTCTTGATCATGAAGCACAAATTCGACTACGAGCTTTGCGATGATATTCTATCTAAAATAGAAATGCTCCAAAAGCAGGAGACGGAAGATCTTATTTACGCCAACAATTTCAGTGAAAACGTGCTCCATTTAAATACCCCAACATATATGTTTTTTAATTGAAAAAATTGCTCACCATACAGATATTTGTTAGAGCATAATGAGCGACTGCATAATGGAGACATACAAACAGTTTCCTGAATGGGTCGCTGCTAACCACAATTGTCATACTCATCGAATTTCAATTTTAAATAAACTTGTGGTATTGTTAAGGAAAAAGCTAGAACAGCAAAATATATACATATGTGATGTATGTGCACGTTAAGACGGGGTTTCGGAAAATTCCACCCGCAAGTGTGGAAAAATCGCGAAAAACTTTTGTAACTTATTTTCAAAGATCTTTGTTCAAATTCACTTGAGGGGTGTTTCACACTTTTAGGAAAATCGATTCCTCCTTGGTGGAAATTGAGGTCAAAGATTTGGTGGGTGACGCTTCGCGCTCAAATTCATTTCCAGAGATCTATAAGAAAAATCATTTGAGACGCGTTTCACACTTTTCGCAGAATTCAAACTTCTTCGGGGGGAATGCGATTTAAAGTTTGTTTGGGCGAAGTTGTAAGTTGTGTCTGATTTGCTTCAAACTTATTTTCAAAGCTCTACATAAGAACTTAATGAATACGTGTTTCTGCGATTTGAGAAATTCCACCCGCAACAGTGGTAAATTAGCGGAAAGCGGTTGTATGAAAGTTTTTATTTTGTTTTAGAAAGAAGGTGGGAGAAGTAGGCATGTCTCAAAGGTATGTATACACAATGAATGGATTACGTTAAACAGACAAAAAGAAAAGTGTGCATATTAATATGCCTTTGGATTAAATAATTCCTGGCTAGAAACATATGTACATATGTATATTGGAGATGTGTCTTGTAAATATTGAACTGCACCCATTCTTAAATTATGAAATTATTTTATAATTTATGTATATTTTATAATTTATTACTTTTGTTGGTAATTAATATTAGTTAATAATAGGGAAAATTAATTTTAAAAAAAACAATATATAAAAATAAAAAAAATTTGTTTAATTTTGCATTGTAAGACACCCTTTCTCAATATAGGGTATTTTGACTATTGATCAGTGCTGCAGCCAAATAGCACAAACCTTCTTAAATACAAGTTTTTATCCAATGTCTGAGAAAAATATAATTTCGTATTTATTGTGCAACTATAAGTACAATAAATAGTAATTGTTTTCTTTAAACATTATCTACCATTTCTATAAATAAGGGTATCAATGCCTCGACGCGCCAAATAGTTGTTGGCATGTGTGTCTCATCTCACACATATTGTTAAAAAATATGCATGTGTGCGTAACCCTATGATTTGAATGGCATGCACGTTTTCGATTTTTCTACCTACTTACGCCGAGACTCTGCAGCAACAACATAAGAACCAAAATCGTGTTGTTGTTGTTTATACGCGCTGCCTTGTAGAAACGACAGAGAAACCTACAAAAACCACAGTGGCATTATAAGTCCCTTTACTTTGCACTGAGTTTCCTATGTCCTCATAATCTTGCTTCAGAATTTCAACGATCCAAACGGAAGATGAAAAAAAATTTGGTTTTCATGGGCACTGTTGTTGTTTTACAGCGGATTTGTTGTTGCTTCCAATGGTAAATGAGCTTTGTTCTTGAGTTTGCTTCAGAATTAAAACGGTAATAAAAGCTCGGAGTCAGTTTTATGCTCTGTATCAGTTTCTTACTCCATGCTTCTATATATTCAATGAATTCCTGGAGATTGAATATGAGAAGTGCTTTGGCTTTGTTTATTTGACTTAAATTATTTATTGTTTCTATGCCTGTGTTGACTGTTTCTATTACTCGATTTAGTTCGTTTGCTTTTACGCTATTTTCTGCTATATTGTACATTTAAGATTAAAGTTCTTCTTTATCTTGTTGATCTAATGTGCCAAAAAAAAAATTGTAAATAGTACCCATAAGATTAGCAAAACCTCGTTTGCTGTGTTTTGCTATTCTTATGCCATTCATTTCTCTAATTCTAATCTTTCGTTTAAGTATCTTATCTGTGTTAAAGTATTAAATTCTTCAGCTTGTTTGATTAGATTATTGTAGGTTTGTTCTGTTTTGGTTATGTTCACGGAAAAATAATGGTATTCATAATTTACGGGTAAGTGTATTAATGCTGTTTTAAAGATTAGGTAGTCATTCTTAGCTTGGGAGTGGTAAATTTCTGTATTTTGGGATTTGACTTCTCGGATGAAGATGGTTATTAGGAATAATATTGAGTACTCTGATAATTTAAGTTGGGTTTTCTTGCCCTTGATGGTCGTCTGATCTGGAATTATCATGTTTACTTAGATAAATTCTCTTTTTCTTTTTAAATTTTTCTTCCTCAATTGGTTTCTTCAAAATGCTTATCATCTACTTATCTGAGATTTCCTGTTTTCTTGAATGGAGTTATGGCTTTTGATCTTACCAGAGGTGATTCCCTAAATCTAGTATCTACTTCGAAGTATGGTCGTTTTTCGTTTAGACTCGCTATTTTACTTATTTTGTTTGTTTGGGTGTCATATGCAGTGGTTTCGTCATATATGAAGATATCAGCTGGTGTTCTACCAGTTGTATTATGTTTGGTTTTATGGTTATACGTATACAACTCGCTGTTGATTATCCTCAACTTTTCATTAACTGTTTTGTGAAATCGCTCATCGTCAGGAATTCCATGCTTACTAGCTGTTATAGTTATTTTAACATTTTCGGACTGTAGCCATAGCTGAAGTGCTGCGCGCATAAATGCTGAGTCTTTAATTTAATTTCGGTTGGTTTACCCATTTGATTGAAAATTTGGAGAACTGCTCGTTTTGTTTCGAGCCAATCTTTGCTATTAATTTCTATTAATGCAGTATATTTGGAATAAATTTCTATGCAAGATAGAAATTGTTTATTATCAATGATGTATAAATCCATGACGTAGAGTAAACTCAAGGGTTGAATGTTTCTGGAGTAGCTTGGAACGAGAGTTTAGTATTTCTGTGTTCGGTTTTATATTGTATATTTTACATTCATTTATGATGTTTTGTATGAGTTTTTGATGGTCGGGATAGTAATATTTTTCTTTAAAGAGTGCTGTACCCTTTTCGATACCTGGACGTAATAAATCTTTATGCCTTTTCAGGATAATTTCCTTGAAGTGTGTATATGTTTGGATATCAGTTACTTGTTTAGTGGATTTCATTACTTTAGTTAAGTTATTAGTATTGATTATTTCAATGTAAGCGTTTTGGAAAGTTATGAAATCAAATTCATTATGAAAGTAAATAACACTTTTCCTAATATTAAATAATGAATTTAATGATTTAATGGGTCATTTCTTGATATGAAATTTTGATTTTTAATTTATGAAAGTGATGTATTGTTTCATGTTTGTCGTTATCTTTTATGAATTTTATTTGCCTGTTATATTAATTAATGGGTATTTCTGCAATAGGAATATAATTTTCGTTATCTGCTTGTGCACTATGTATTGTCTCTACTAAGCTATCTGGGGTTTCACCTAGTAAATTTTCTTCAATTTTTATGCGCGACCTGGAACATATTTAATATGGTAATCAAACTCCTTAAGCTTGATTTTCCATCTTTGTAACTTCATATTGGGTTCTTTTATATTACTCAACCAAACAAGGGGTTTTCTTTTTTTATTGCCGAATAGTTTACTTCATGTTCATTTAATGTTCTGCTGGGCATTACTGGCATCTGTGGTTAATGAGAATTGTTTCTCGAAATTAGGATATATTAATATCGGATCGGACATGATAAGAAGTTTTAATTTTTCAAATGCTTCAATGTACTGTTTATCTTTTGTTTTTATGACTGCACCTTTTTTCAATTTTGCTGTCATTGGCTTTGACATTTTTGCAAAATTTGGGATGAACTTTCGGTAGAAACCGCAAAGTCCTAAAAATGATTTCCTTTCGCTGTTTTAGGTATTGGGAATTTTTGTATTGCCTCAATTTTGGCTGGGTTAGGTTTTATACCTTCCGTTGTGTTTCTATGGCTTAATAAATCAGTTTGTCTTTTCATGAATTCACATTTATATAATTGTGAATATCCTCCTCAACGACAATTCATGTTCCTCCAATGAAGTGGATTATACAATTATGTCGTCCATATAGACAAGACAATCCTTGTAGATCAAATCTTCAAGGAGGTTGTTCTTGCAGCGTTGAAAGGTTGCAGGTGCATTTTTCAAACCAAACGGCATTCGAGTGTACTCATAATGTCCATTTTTCGTTGAAAACGCTTACTTAGGAATTGAGTTTTCCTGAAAACCTTTCGCGAGGTCAACGGTAGTAACATACTGACATATACCAAGTTGGTCGAGTATACTATCTATTGCTGGTATAGGGTATTTGTCATTGTGACTTCATTAAGGCTTTGATAGTCAAGACTATCGTAAATTTTTGTTTGCCGGATTCATCCCTCTTTTTGGGTATGATCCAAATAGGCGAACAATAACGAGATTTCGACTTGCGAACTATCCCTTGTTTGATCATATCTTTGATCTTTTTTTCGACTTCTTGGTCGAAGGCTTGGGCATATTTGTGGTTTTTTGTAAACCGGATCTTCATGTTTGGTTTGGATGACATGTTTCACAGTACTCGTGGAAGTTAAATTTTCACCTTCTCGGTACTGAATGTCACCAAACTCATGTAAGACCTTAGTTAGTTTGCCTTTCTCTTCATCGTTTAGATGATCTAGGCGGAATTCGTTGAAATCTGAGAGTTCGTTGTTCATGGCGAACACAAATTGTTTATACGAACGGTTTTATTTTTGTGGTCTATTAATACTTGAGAACTCTCTAGGAATTCACGACGTAGTAGCAAATCATAATTTTCTGAAAATGTGATTTTGAGCCCTCCCTTTGTTCAAATTATGGCAAAATTCTTGATTTATTTGTGGACCACAAGCGACTTGGGATTTTTATTTCTGCGTGTTGTTAATTTAGTTTTGTGTTTTAGGCGTGTAGCCATAATTTTAATTTTTCCTTATCTCACGGGAGTCGTTATTACTCCGATTTTCGTTAGAGTTAGACGGACCATTTTGATTGTTTTGACAATACTACATCGTAGACGCCTTCTCGTTGCGCTACTTGCTTGAGCTTAGAAGCTGTGGTTATATCATGTCGAGCTAAGGTAATGAATAGTCTGTCAGGCAATTTTCTCATTATCACGTTTTTAACTGTGTTGTTTAATGCGTTTCTATAAAGCATCGTATTCATTTGGTTATCTTCTAACATTAACTTATTTGATATAATATAAGATTTGTATTCTGGTTATTCTACAAACTTACGAATACTACCAGTGTAGCGGGTATTGTAGATACGTCTAAGGAGATCTTCGCAGGGTGTCTGCGTCTTGAATTCCGAAATGAGTGATGACCTCAACTCTGTCCAAGTGTAGTAGTAGCAGATAGCTGTGTTACTCTCTGGGCATCTCCTCCAATTTGCATTTCAATAGCGCCGAATAGAACTCTATGTTGTCGCACGTCTCTCGTTGGATATAATTGCATTATGAAGTCTTATGAAGGCGCTTAGATCTTCTGTAGCTCCATTGATCGTTGGCACTTGCCTAATCTGGCTTAGTGCTCGATTTAGATGCAACTCACTCAACTGGATTATTGACTCTGTTGGCTGTGTCATCTTAATTCACTTCACTTTTTGTCTTGTTGTCTTTGTGGTGTCATTTTATTTGCGCTAACCAGTGAGTGCGTTTTGCAGGGATCAAAGGATTTGCAAATCCACGGGCACACTCACTGTTATGTAGTGAAGCAGGCTCACTACATAGTAAATCCGAATGTCCAAAGGATCAACATCAGAATGAATTACTAGATTATCGCAATGAAACTGCGTTGTCGGTTTATTTGTTGGCCTGGGATATAATAATCCTTTAGCGGTCAACGGCACTCCCGGCAAGTTCGCGTGTGTCCTTATGCGGATACGTTTTCGTCTTTTTATCAGTCACAATCATATTGACTCAGTGCACAAGTTTTGCATGGCTGACTCCATTGATTGGAAGTCTATTCCCCCTCGTTCGCCGCATTTTGGCGGCCTTTGGGAAGCAGCAGGGAAGACAGCGAAGCATTATTTTTATCGTACTGTAGGCTCTTGCGTTCTTAACTTCGAAGAACTTCGCACCCTAGTCTGCCACATAGCATCGATAATTAACTCCAGGCCATTGTTTCCTCTTTCAAAAGATCCAGCAGTCCTAGATGTGCTCACTCCAGCATTTCATTTCTTGATTGGTGGACCCAGCTCATCGTTCGATGAGCCTATTTTGATGCACCTTCAATTCAATCGTCTGGTTGGCTGGCAAAGCGTAGCACACCTCCAACAACTGTTTTGGTTCCGCTGGCGTTAAGAATATTTAACGCTGCTTCAGCAGAGCTCCAAATGGCGTACTCCGAAACCAGGCCTATGTGTCAACGACATAGTCCTCATAAAGGATGAAAATCTGCCGCCTCTAAGGTGGCCACTGGCGAGGAGCACGGAGCTAAGAGTAGCATCGTTTTCTTATCTTGTAATACTTGCTCTGCGAAGCAACTGCTTAAATTTCGCTCTTATTG
Organism: Drosophila borealis; assembly: GCA_035045885.1. NCBI lineage: Eukaryota > Metazoa > Arthropoda > Insecta > Diptera > Drosophilidae > Drosophila > Drosophila borealis. The sequence continues at coordinate 157,588 of JAWNOR010000083.1, read as the reverse complement.
CCCTAACATTACCTTTTGCGAAGGCCTCGATGCTGTGCGTCGAGTCTAGTTAAGTTCGTTTGCTTCGTGCATTTGGTACCCATCGGCCACTTGCATTATAAAAACATATTAATTTGTCGCAACTGTCGCTTCGCTTAAATCGGCACGTACCAATTCGGGTTCGCTTGACTACAAAACCTATTGTTCTGCAATAATAAGGACAGACCAATTCGGGTCTGCCTGCTTATCGTAACTTATAATAAATATATAGATAAATTAAAACACAAGAAATAAAATAAAGTTATTAATTTCTATTTGTGAAAGTTATTGAAAAATCTCAATAGCGCAACAATTATGAAAAGACTAAAGGGTGAATCCGTATTGTCAACTTGAACGAATTGAGAACTGTCAAACTGATAATAATGAATTAGAGTACTGAAGGTGTTAATAGTACCCAGTTCTCTACTCAGCCTACCTTGGTGGCACCTATAAGCTGTCTTGGGCTGCCCCTATTTCTATAATAGCGTTCATGTCGTACCGGCGACGAACCCGTCAAAGAGATTAAACGTTCATAATTTAACATCTGAAAAAGTGTTCATTTATTACATCACAAAATCTTGTAACTAACCGTGACTTTATATAAAGTGGAAGGAATCGGAATTTATTAAATGCAAAAAGAAAGAATAGCTGTATTGCCCCGATTTTAATGTGCTCGCAAACAGTTATACGAACTACAAACCGTGCGTGTGCACTACAGGCAATTATTGACTTACACACATTCCCTCGATGTGCTTGTTGGGCCCATCGATGCAGAAGCAGATTGCTGTAGATCCGGATTAAAATATATATAAGTTGAAATTCATATGATTATGCGACAAGCTAGGCCATATTGGGCTATTCTCTTTTGGGCATTTTTACAAAAAGGCTGTGCGGGTTTTAAAGCTAAATAGAAAATTGACTACTATTATTATATAGATCGAAAATTAATATGCCTAATTAAATGTCAAGGTAATGGCTGCGATACTGTACAAACGGCTTACGGACATGACGGGTCGCCTTTTAAGCGCGCCGAGTGCATTCATTTTTAATTTTTTACTACACCTCGGTCTTGGTTCACTTTGTGCCACAGGAGCTTATGAAAGGCACCCGCAAGCGTTTGCCAGATGGAGGCGACGGTTCAGGTGATGTTTGGCTAACTCCAATATTCACATCCCAAGATCACCTTTCACAATTTATCCGGCTCACCACTCATTACTTCTGTAATTTGGATACGATCGCTTTGTGGCAGTTTCGTGATTCGAGAGCTTGAGCTTTTCTTTTTACCGAAGAAGGGGTCTAAGAACACTGTTTCATACTTCTAAATTGCGCAATTTCTAATCGACACTTCTAAATTCTCTGGCGATGCGATTCAAAGTGAATTTGGCTTCGCCAAATTCTTTATGAGCAGCATAGTCGAATGTTTTAGAAGTATAGGGCAGACAAACGACCGTTGGAGCGCGGCTAGCAGGTTTTTGTGCGTGGAAGAGTAAATATGAGCATGGGAGCGCGCGAACTTGCTGGGTTATTGAATTCACCGTGAAGGGGAACGAATTAGACTGATTTGTCGCCTAACAAGAAAGGGTATCGAGAGGTATATCCGAACAATAACCAACTTGGCTATTGGCCACTACAAAGTCACATTATGCTCCGTGCATATATGAAAAAACTTATGAACATCGGACAACTATAGCATATAGTTGCGATAGTATGGTTAATTTTTTATATTGGCATCTTACCCTACGTCTTAATTTATAAGCTTAACTATGCTCCTTATACATACGCAAAATTTTATGAACATCGGACCATATAGCTGCCAAAGGAATGATCGGTCGAAAATGATGTACTTGTATATAAAACTTTTTTGTTTATCAAGGTATCTGACCCAAACTCAGAATTTATAAGTCACATTATGCTCCTTACATATAAGTTTCACTATGCTCCTAACATATCCAAAAATTTATGAACATCGAACCAGTCTATCATGTATCTTACATAGGAATGATCGGTCGAAGATTATGTATTTGCAAATAAAACTTTTTTGTTTATCCGGATATCTGGACCAAACTCAGAATTTATAAGACACATTATGCTCCCTACAAATCTGCAAAAACTTATGAACATCGGACAATTAAATCATATAGCTTCGACTGGAACGATCGTTCCAAATGAACCAGTTTTATGGTTTTCTTTTTGTTTATATTGATATTAACCCAAATTTGGTATTTTAATGTATACATTTGCAAAATCGGATCAACACTCAACGGGCCACTATGTCATATAGGTGTCATAGGAACGCTCGGTTAAAACGTCATTTCTTTTAAAAAAAAGTTTTGTTTATATGATCCTTATATTTGCAATATCTTAACAACATTGGACCACTATATCATACAATTGCCATAGGAACGATCGGTCAAAACTTTGGTACTTGTATGATTAACTTTTTGTTTATATTGATATCTACCTAACTCGATCATTTAAAGTACATATTACCAAAATCTTATTAACATTAGGCCAAAATGTCATATAGATGTAACAGGATCTATCGGTTGAAACGTTGGTTTTTTGTATCATAAACTTTTTGTTTATCAATATAATTAACCCAAACTCGGAGCTTATAAGTTTAACTAGGCTCCCTACTTATTTGCAAAATCTTATCAACACCCGACCACTATATCATATTGGTGACCAACGCACAGCCCAAACCGTAAGAGCTAGGAAGCTGAAATTTTCACTGTAGCTACCTTATGAGGTGTAGGTGCACGTTAAGACGGGGTTTCGGAAATTTTCCACCAACAAGTATGGAAAAATCGCGAAAAACGTTTGTATGTAACTTTTTTGTTTACCATCCGATCGGCCTCCAACTTATTTTCAAAGATCTTTGTTCAAATTCATTTGAGGGGTGTTTCACACTTTTTGGTGGGTGACGTTTCGCGCTCAAATTCGTTTCCAAAGATCTATAAGACAAATCATTTGAGACGTGTTTCACACTTTTTGCAGAATCCAAACTTTTTCGGATGGAATGCGACTCAAAGATTTTTTGTACGAAGTTTTAAATGTGTTCGATTTGCTTTAAACTTATTTTCAAAGCTCTACATAAGAATGTTATGAATACGTGTTTCGGCGATTTGGGAAATTCCACTCGCAACAGTGGTAAATTAGCGGAAAACGTTTGTATGAAAGTTATTTGTTTACCGTCCGATCAGTTTCAAAATCATTTCAAATTTGTTTGAGAACATTGATTTTATAACATACGTGCCACGGGCAAGGCCGCTAGTAGTTAATAAATTGATTACTTGCATGGTTAACCTTATGTTTATAATGATATTTTACCCAAATTCGGAATTTATAAGTTTCACTATGCTTCGTATATGTATGCAAAATCAAATCATCATAGGACCACAATGTCATAAAGCTGCCATAGGATCGATCGGTCGTAAATAAAGTACTTGTATGGTTTTACTTTTTATACCCTGAACCTATTAAAAATAGGTAAAATGAGTAGAATGTGTTTGTGCAGATATATGTAACAAGCAAAAAGAAACATCTCCGACCCCATAAATATATATATAAATATGTATATTCTTCATCATCATCAATAGCCCGGTTGATCTAGCAATGTCCACCTGCCTGTCCCTGTATCCGTCCGTATGTAAGGAACGTAAGGATGTCAGAACCTATAAGAACTAGAGTTTTGAAAGTTGGAACGTAGGTCCTCCTAGTGCCCGCGCATTGATAGCTTGCCCCTTTTTAAGACTTTGCATAAATGGAGCGAGCATAGTAAAACTAATAAATGCCGAGTTTGGTCAAGATACCTTAAAAAACAAAAAAAAAATTCCATACAACTTAATTTTCGACCGATCGTTCCTATGGCAGCTATATGATATAGTGGTCCGATATTGATAGGATTTTGCATATATACGAGGAGCATAGTGAAAATAACAAATGCCAAATTTGGACAAGATATCTTGAAAAACAAAAAAATTGTAAATACAACAACTTAATTTTCGACCGTTCGTTCCTACGGCTCCTATATGATATAGTGGTTCGATCCTTATAGGATTTTGCATATATATGAGGAGCAAAGTAAAACTAATAAATGCAGAGTTTGATTAAGATACAAGAGACTACTTTTCGACCGATCGTTCCTATGGAAGCTATATGATATAGTGGTCCGATCCAGCTGATTTAGACATATGTACTGCGTGCAACAGAAAGAGTCACTTTTGAAAAGTTTTATAAAGATAGCTTTAAAACTGAGAGTCGGAGATGTCTTCTTCTATGCGTTACACACTTCACGACATAATTCTAATACCCTTTGCAAGGGTATAAAAGCAATTGATAAAGATTTAATAAGAGCACAAGCCAAAGATAATATTGTGAATAACGCCAAATATTGTGAGGCGGCCACTAAAGTAGCCACCGCACAGTTTATAATTATAGTTATATTATATAAGCCTTGTATTAGTTATAAGAATGGTTAAGGCAAGATGCCGAAGTATTTAAGTTAGTTAAGGGCAAGAAGGCCAATTTAAGTTTGAATTTACCCGCCGGCCGCCGCAGCAACCGTGCGTTGTCGATCGGTTGCTCAACACCGTCTTCGAGAGCGCAACTTCAATTCGGCGGCGAAGAGCGAAAGCTCCGAGGTGAAGTTGCGAAAGCTCACGGCGAAGTTGAGCAGCCGAAGCGAGCGCATGGCTTGCCGGCGAGCGTGCCGACACTTTGGATCGAACATCAAGAGTGAGTAGAAGTGCTGCGCGAGATAAACGGAGTCATAGATGGTATAGCGGAGCGCTAGGGCTCCAAGCAGTGCGGCAGGGCCCTAAGTCTAGGAAGTACAGTAGGGTAGTGTTAAGTGAATCAGTGAATAAAGTGCATATGCTGCAATTAACGAAGGAAATCTGCTAATTCTTTATCCTTCAGTAACCCTATCTGTTCTAACATCGGAATTGGCCGATGTTCACCCTAACCAAAAGCGGGAACATGTGGTGCGGGATTATGGCCTGTGAGCGGGCATTACGGGTTAGCTGTTAGCGAGTATAGTGGTACGAGGCCACGGCCCGGCAGAGAGATAGAGTGTTTAGGTAGTGGAGTTGGTGCGAGGCCACGGCCCGCTAGTGCAGTTGGTGCGAGGCCACGGCCCGCTAGCATGGTGGTACGAGGCCACGGCCCGGCAGAGAGATAGAGTGTTTAGGTAGTGGAGTTGGTGCGAGGCCACGGCCCGCTAGTGTAGTTGGTGCGAGGCCACGGCCCGCTAGCATAGATGGCACGAGGCCGCGGCCCGATGGTGTATGTGTGTAGAGGTAGATCTGGTTTGGTTTGGTCAGGATACTCACCCCCCCCCCCCTAAGCCCTCTCTCCCAGCGAAATTATAAATATCTTGTAACTCGCTGGACCTGGTAAGACTGAGATTTATACCCCGGCCAGAAGCTTCCTTACAAGTGGCGCCCGAGCAGGGACCAAGAGGCGTTTAGGGGTGTGGCATGTCGGCGGATTAAAGCCCGCAAGCTTGCCCGAATAGGTATTTTCCAAAAAAAAAAAAAAAAAAAAATATATATATAGGGTATTTCTAGTCGGGTATACCCTAGAGGGAAGGTAACCTAGCAGAGAGCAAGAAAATAAGAAGGTCATGTATGTGCGAAATATGAAAGTAGGGTATTAAGTAGTCCGGTATACCCCAGAGAGCATTTCTATACCCTGTGTTAGGCATAGCCAGAAAATGAACACGTGCAGCTGGTGAGTGACAAAAATGCTAGCAGCAAGCCGGCAAGCAAGATAAAGAGACGAAAACATAACGGTCGGTCGTAAAAGTACAGCGCGCGCGCGCCAGCCGGGCGACTTCGAGACCACGCTTGCACACGGGTGCCCAAACGCGCGGCGCAGTCGACGTCGGCGTCGAAGGGCCGTTAAGGCGTCGCGGCAGCGGCTGTACAGTGGGCCGAATTCAACTCTCGCGCGGTGAAAAGTTGAATTCGTGAGTACAGTTGGCGAAAGTGTTGAGAGCGGGTACGTTTAATGGTGAATACGAACCAAGTGAGCAATAAGAACTAATAAGCAGAAAACAGGTCAAATGGACGGGGGTTAAAAGTGAAAAGATCATAAAGAGGATTGTTTATTTTTTTGAGTATTTTTTTGTGAAGTGGTCGAAAATAAGAAAAATAAATAAATAAAAATAAATAAATAAATAAAATAAATAATTAAATGAACAAATAAATGAAATAAAAATATATAATTAAATAAAATAAATAATCAAATAAAAAATAAATAATTAAATAAAATAAATGAACGAGAATGTATAAAGGAAAACAATAAAGACTAAGGCAGCGACCAAAGTGAGGAACGGCTAAACTTAAAAGAACACTAAGTGCATTTTGTAAGGTTTTTTTTTTTGCGTTTGTGAAAGTGATCAAAAAAAAAAAAAAAAAAAAAAACGAGAAAACGAATTAGAAGAAAAGGGAAATAAACCAATAAGAATCAAATAACAAAAGTGGATAAACAAGAGAGGAACAAGTGACAAGGACACCGACATAAAATAAAATAAGTAAAAGGACCGACGGAACCCCTAGAAGGGGAAGAGAGGGAAACAGCGACGTCGACTAGCAAGAAGGTATACAATAAAGGATGGAGGCAGGTGAGTGCCAAAACCCGGGGGTAGGCGTCCGATGGATTCACCAGCGACGTAAAGAAGAGTTGGTGGCGATCGCCCAGGAGTTTGGGCTGGAGAAGGAGGGGCGCGTGGAGGAGCTACGTAAGCGGCTGTCCACCTACGTGCAGGATGGCGGTCATTCGACTGGGGTTTGGGCCCGGCTTGCCGAGCTGGAATCCCAGTACACTAAAACTCTTGAGCCGCCATCTTGGGGCGTCCCACCCGACTTTGGTGGACGGCCACGACAAAAGTCGGAACCTGACCTCCGAAGCTCCCAGTTGTACGGGCATTTGCAGGCGCCCACCCCGAGTTTGACCGTCTCGGGCGTGGAGGCAGTTCCCGTTCTCGGGGAAAATGAAAACCGCCGAACAACTGCGGTCAGCGCAGAGGTGGGGAGGTCCCCTGTTGAACCGGGTGGTGGTCTCGGTTACACTGGACCGCACCATCCATCGGAGGCGAGGCCACTTCCCAATGTCCCGGAGCAAGTTCGGAAGTGGGGTATGAGGTACGATGGACGCTCCGACCCCCTTGGGTTCTTAGAGGACCTCGAGGAGCGCGCTATCACCTATGGTATAGCCCTCGACCGTATGCCCAGGGCAATGAGTGAGGTGTTCTGCGATAGGGCTGCTCGTTGGTTTCTGAGCAGTGGGCTAAGGGATGTGCCGTGGGCCGTGTTTAGGAGGGATTTCTTGGAGTTTTTCCTGCCCCCTCGTTACTTCGAGAGGCTTGAGGACGAGATCCGATCTCGGAGGCAGCGCGTAGGTGAAGCGTTCAAGGAATATTTGATAGAGCTGAGGGCTCTTATGCACCACGCTAGATACGAGCCGGCACAAGAATTGCATCGGATCTACGAGAACGCCGCTCCGGAATACAGGCTCTATGTGCGACGGCAAGACTTTTCTACCCTATCCCAGCTAACTCAACTGGCCGTAGAATACGAGACCGTCGTGAGGCAGAGGGCGGAGTACTCAGGCAGCCAACCCTTGGGTCAGGGTGTCTCTAGTTCAAATAGTGCAGAGTGGGCGAGGACGGCGCAATCCTCGGGACATCTCAATCCGTTCCGGTCTGCTCCCAGCGGATCTGGGACGACCGTTGTGGACAACAGGGTCTCCACCCTACCCGCTGCAACTCACGCAGAGGTGGCCCATCAGATGATGAGCCAAGAGGCCGGGAACGGATATGATCCGCGACGGACGTGTCGTAGGTGCGCACAGGAGGGGCATTTTGCCAGGGAATGTCCCAACGCCCCTGTCTTGTTTTGTTGGGTATGTGGAAGCCGGGGCCGAAGTAGTCGGGAGTGTTGCCGCCGCGCGGAGGCGGGAAACGGGCAACGGCGTCGTCCGGACCAGGATCGGGTCGGCGCCAATACACACGGAACGCAGTAATAGGACACCCACTGAAGGTGGACGGTGGCCGGATCGTCGCTACGGTAGAGATTGGCGGACGAACGATGCCCGCCACGATCGATACCGGAGCCACTCGTAGCTTCATGAGTGAGGACTGCGTACGCAAATGGACGATCCGGGGAAGAGCGGAGGAAACACAGGCACGTATCCGCCTGGCAGATGGGTCCACCCTAGAGGTAGAAAAGGCTTTGGGAGTAGACGTCAGCTTAGGGGGGAAAATGATCAGCATGACGATGCTCATCATGCCCTCAATGCTGGACCACGTAATCCTGGGTATGGATTTTTTGGGGGCGATGGGTACCACAATACGCTGCGGCGAGGCGGAACTGGTCCTAGAAGCAGTGACGACACCAAGTCATGGAAAGGGAGCACCTGCTCGGCTACAGAGTGAGCCGGAGGAAGGCCTCCCAAGGCATGGAAAGGGAGCACCTGCTCGGCTACAGAGTGAGCCGGAGGAAGGCCTCCCAAGGCATGAAAAGGGAGCACCTGCTCGGCTACAGAGGGAGCCGGAGGAAGGCCTCCCAGGGCATGGAAAGGGAGCACCTGCTCGGCTACAGAGTGAGCCGGAGGAAGTCCTCCCAAGGCATGGAAACGGAGCACCTGCTCGGCTACAGAGGGAGCCGGAGGAAGGCCTCCCAGGGCATGGAAAGGGAGCACCTGCTCGGCTACAGAGGGAGCCGGAGGAAGGCCTCCCAAGGTATGGAAAGGGGAGCACCTGCTCGGCTACAGAGGAGCCGGAGGAAGGCCTCCCAAGGCATGGAAAGGGAGCACCTGCTCGGCTACAGAGTGAGCCGGAGGAAGGCCTCCCAAGGCATGGAAAGGGAGCACCTGCTCGGCTACAGAGGGAGCCGGAGGAAGGCCTCCCAAGGCATGGAAAGGGAGCACCTGCTCGGCTACAGAGGGAGCCGGAGGAAGGCCTCCCAGGGTATGGAAAGGGAGCACCTGCTCGGCTACAGAGTGAGCCGGAGGAAGGCCTCCCAGGGTATGGAAAGGGAGCACCTGCTCGGCTACAGAGTGAGCCGGAGGAAGGCCTCCCAAGGCATGGAAAGGGAGCACCTGCTCGGCTACAGAGGGAGCCGGAGGAAGGCCTCCCAGGGCATGGAAAGGGAGCACCTGCTCGGCTACAGAGGGAGCCGGAGGAAGGCCTCCCAAGGCATGGAGAGGGAGCACCTGCTCGGCTACAGGGTGAGCCGGAGGAAGGCCTCCCAAGGCATGGAAAGGGAGCACCTGCTCGGCTACAGAGTGAGCCGGAGGAAGGCCTCCCAAGGCATGGAGAGGGAGCACCTGCTCGGCTACAGAGGGAGCCGGAGGAAGGCCTCCCAGGGCATGGAAAGGGAGCACCTGCTCGGCTACAGAGGGAGCCGGAGGAAGGCCTCCCAGGGCATGGAAAGGGAGCACCTGCTCGGCTACGGAGGGAGCCGGAGGAAGGCCTCCCAAGGCATGGAAAGGGAGCACCTGCTCGGCTACAGAGGGAGCCGGAGGAAGGCCTCCCAGGGTATGGAAAGGGAGCACCTGCTCGGCTACAGAGTGAGCCGGAGGAAGGCCTCCCAGGGTATGGAAAGGGAGCACCTGCTCGGCTACAGAGTGAGCCGGAGGAAGGCCTCCCAAGGCATGGAAAGGGAGCACCTGCTCGGCTACAGAGGGAGCCGGAGGAAGGCCTCCCAGGGCATGGAAAGGGAGCACCTGCTCGGCTACAGAGGGAGCCGGAGGAAGGCCTCCCAAGGCATGGAGAGGGAGCACCTGCTCGGCTACAGGGTGAGCCGGAGGAAGGCCTCCCAAGGCATGGAGAGGGAGCACCTGCTCGGCTACAGAGGGAGCCGGAGGAAGGCCTCCCAGGGCATGGAAAGGGAGCACCTGCTCGGCTACAGAGGGAGCCGGAGGAAGGCCTCCCAGGGCATGGAAAGGGAGCACCTGCTCGGCTACGGAGGGAGCCGGAGGAAGGCCTCCCATGGCATGGAAAGGGAGCACCTGCTCGGCTACAGAGGGAGCCGGAGGAAGGCCTCCCAAGGTATGGAAAGGGAGCACCTGCTCGGCTACAGAGGGAGCCGGAGGAAGGCCTCCCAGGGCATGGAAAGGGAGCACCTGCTCGGCTACAGAGGGAGCCGGAGGAAGGCCTCCCAAGGCATGAGAAGGGAGTACCTGCTCGGCCTTCGAAGGAAAAGGTCAGGAAAAGGGGAGTAAAGTCCGGCCCGAATCGACGGCCTGGAGAACCCAAGAGGTGGCGCATAGAGCTGCAGAGGCAGCCTTCTAATGGCTACGGAAGCGGCACGGCGGGAACGTGCAACAGAAAAGACGGAGTAGGAGCGATGACCAGAATCCACACGGACATAGAAGGCCAGGAGCGATTGCCAGAATCGAGCGGCCACGGAGTGCTATCTGGAATCGAAGTGGTCCCTGGAGGCGGCGATAACGGCATCGAAGAGGCGGAGTGGCCAGCGGATCTGGATCCAGAATTGAGGGAGTTCCTGGAGTCAGAGCTGGCTCTCTTCGAGGGGCTGCAGGGAATCTCGCACATTGCGGAACACCGAATCCGGTTGAAGGATGACAAGCCGTTGAAGCAAAGGTACTACCCCAAGAATCCGGCCATGCAGAGGGTGATTGACGAGCAAGTGGATGAGTTGATCCGGGCAAATGCCATCGAGCCGTCGCGTAGTCCGCACAGCGCCCCGATCGTCTTGGTCAAGAAGAAGACTGGCGAGTGGCGTATGTGCATTGACTACCGACAACTCAACGCGCATTCCATTCCTGACGCTTATCCGGTGCCTCGTATTAACCACATCCTGGAGCGGTTGCGCCACGCCCGGTTCATCTCCACTCTGGATTTGAAGCACGGGTACTGGCAGATACCGATGGCAGCCGATAGCCGGGAGTGTACGGCGTTCACAGTCCCTGGAAGAGGTCTTTTCCAATGGCGGGTGATGCCATTCGGCTTACACTCGGCGTGTGCGACATTCCAGCGCGCTTTGGATACGGTAATAGGGCCGCAAATGGAGCCTCATGCGTTCGCCTACCTAGACGACATCGTGGTAATAGGAGCGACGAAAACACAGCATGTAGAGAATTTGAGGGAGGTATTCCGCCGGCTAAGGGCGGCCAATCTCCGGCTAAATAGAAAAAAATGCAGCTTCTTCCGGGAGAGGTTAGTCTACCTAGGACATGTGATTTGCGGAGAAGGGATACGGACCGACCCGGAGAAAGTGGAGGCGATACGAAACCTGAGGGCACCAACAAATTGCAAAGAAGTGCGACAGTGCCTCGGGATGGCGTCATGGTACAGGCGTTTCGTACCCAATTTCGCGACCCAGGTACAGCCACTCACGGCGCTCTTAAAGAAGGGGCAGAAATGGGCATGGGAGCAAGAACAGGAGGAGGCACTGCGTCAATTGAAGGAGAGCTTGACGACTGCCCCTGTGTTGGCTTGCCCCGACTTTTCCGCCAAGTTCGTCTTGCAGACCGACGCGAGTGAGTATGGCCTCGGCGCAGTGCTGACGCAGACGATCGATGGGCAAGAGCGGGTGATAGCATACGCGAGCCGAAAGTTGCTAAAGGCCGAGGTAAACTATTCCGCCACTGAGAAAGAGTGCCTGGCAATCGTGTGGTCGATCCGGAAGTTGCGTTGCTACCTAGAAGGGTACCGATTCGACGTAATAACGGACCATCTAGCACTCAAGTGGCTGAATTCGATCGAGAGCCCGTCAGGAAGGATTGCGCGATGGGCATTGGAACTGCAGCAATTTCAATTTGACGTTCATTATCGTCGAGGGAAGCTCAACGTCGTGGCCGATGCCCTGTCGAGGCATCCTCTAGAGACCTGTCAACAAGCAGTGGTGGCCGAGGCTCCCTGCAAATGGGTCGCGAGGATGCGTGCTAGAATCGCCGAAGAGCCAGTCAAGTTCCCGGATTACACCGAGGAAAACGGACAGCTATATAGGCATTTGGGTCACCGGATAGACGATGAGGACTACATCCCATGGAAACTATGCGTGGGCAGTGGTCAACGCCAGAGGGTACTGCGGGAATGTCATGATGCTCCCACGGCCGGACATCAAGGTGTCAGAAAAACGGTGGCGAGGTTGGCCCAGCGGTACTACTGGCCGGGTATGTTCCGCGATGCCGCCAGATATGTGAAATGTTGCGAAGACTGCCAAAAATTCAAGGAGTGAGCAACTCAAACCGGCTGGTCGCATGCTAACGAGGCAGGTGGCAGAGCCGATGGCAGTACTTTGCGCGGACTTCGTCGGACCCCTTCCACGGTCGAAACATGGAAACACGATGCTATTGGTGTTCCATGACGCTTTTTCGAAATGGGTGGAGTTGGTCCCTCTTCGAAGAGCCACGGCAGCACACCTGCAAACTGCGTTTCGAGAGAGGATTCTAAGTAGGTTTGGGGTACCTAGAAAGTTTGTGTGTGACAACGGGGTACAATTTACGAGTCGGAGCTTCAAGTCATTTTTGGGGTCCCTGGGTGTAGAGATCCAGTATACCGCCCCGTACTGTCCACAAGAGAATCCCACCGAGAGGACTAACCGGACTGTTAAGACCATGATAGCGCAATTTATTGAGGGCCACCAGAGTTCATGGGATGAACTCCTGCCCGAGATCTCGCTGGCGGTCAACACGAGCGTGGCAGATTCAACGGGCTTTAGTCCCGCTTTCCTGATGCAGGGCAGGGAACCTCGGTTACCCGCAGCTCTGTACGATCAGGTAACTCCGGGGTCCGCAACTAGTGCGTTCGACCCTAGGACAAAGGCGGATAGGCTAAAAGAAATTTTTGATATCGTCCACAGCAACCTCCAGCGCGCGTCAAAGGACCAGGGCAGGCATTACAACTTGCGGAGACGAGAGTGGCGGCCTTCGTTGGACTCGATGGTCCTGTTGAGGCAGCACCAGTTGTCCAACGCTGCCGAAGGTTTCGCCGCAAAGTTGGCACCCAAATTTGACGGCCCCTACAAAGTCGTCAAATTCATATCCCCCAATATTGTGCGGCTGGTGAAACCAGACGACCGCAAGAAGAGGGTGGCCAACATCTCACAATTGAAACCCTTCTACAGAAAGACGACGAGCGACGAAGAAGACGAAGATCCAGGGCACGTAACTGCCCACGAGTAAGCGAAGGATGAGAGCAACACCCGTCGCCCAACGAAACTGTTATGATTAAGCTTAGATAACTAACATTAACAACATAATTCAGAATAGGCATAGTAAAGTGTGAGCCGCACTGAGAGAATAGGGCATTAACAAATAAGTAAAGAGTAAGTTAACCAATAAGCTGAACTTTCAGATGGAACCCGAAGTTATCGACATATCGTCAGACGAAGACAACAGCGACGGGGAGAGCGAGTACAGCGTTACGCTGAACGCGAAAGGCGACGTGACCGTCACCTGTCCGAAGTGAGGGGGGGGTGTGAGGCGGCCACTAAAGTAGCCACCGCACAGTTTATAATTATAGTTATATTATATAAGCCTTGTATTAGTTATAAGAATGGTTAAGGCAAGATGCCGAAGTATTGAAGTTAGTTAAGGGCAAGAAGGCCAATTTAAGTTTGAATTTACCCGCCGGCCGCCGCAGCAACCGTGCGTTGTCGATCGGTTGCTCAACACCGTCTTCGAGAGCGCAACTTCAATTCGGCGGCGAAGAGCGAAAGCTCCGAGGTGAAGTTGCGAAAGCTCACGGCGAAGTTGAGCAGCCGAAGCGAGCGCATGGCTTGCCGGCGAGCGTGCCGACACTTTGGATCGAACATCAAGAGTGAGTAGAAGTGCTGCGCGAGATAAACGGAGTCATAGATGGTATAGCGGAGCGCTAGGGCTCCAAGCAGTGCGGCAGGGCCCTAAGTCTAGGAAGTACAGTAGGGTAGTGTTAAGTGAATCAGTGAATAAAGTGCATATGCTGCAATTAACGAAGGAAATCTGCTAATTCTTTATCCTTCAGTAACCCTATCTGTTCTAACATCGGAATTGGCCGATGTTCACCCTAACCAAAAGCGGGAACATGTGGTGCGGGATTATGGCCTGTGAGCGGGCATTACGGGTTAGCTGTTAGCGAGTATAGTGGTACGAGGCCACGGCCCGGCAGAGAGATAGAGTGTTTAGGTAGTGGAGTTGGTGCGAGGCCACGGCCCGCTAGTGCAGTTGGTGCGAGGCCACGGCCCGCTAGCATGGTGGTACGAGGCCACGGCCCGGCAGAGAGATAGAGTGTTTAGGTAGTGGAGTTGGTGCGAGGCCACGGCCCGCTAGTGTAGTTGGTGCGAGGCCACGGCCCGCTAGCATAGATGGCACGAGGCCGCGGCCCGATGGTGTATGTGTGTAGAGGTAGATCTGGTTTGGTTTGGTCAGGATACTCACCCCCCCCCCTAAGCCCTCTCTCCCAGCGAAATTATAAATATCTTGTAACTCGCTGGACCTGGTAAGACTGAGATTTATACCCCGGCCAGAAGCTTCCTTACAATATGATAAGACTAGGTTTGACAAAAATAAAGCAAAGATTGTAAAACACAAGCTTGGTGATCATTTCCTACTCAAGAGAGAAGAACGAAATCAAACGCAGTTAAATCATAAGTTTAAGGGACCGTTTGAAATACTTGATGGAGACTGGTATATATTAAAGCCATTGACGAGTAAGCGCACTTAAATATGCGCATGAGCATTTGTGAGCTGTCCCAAGCAACAATGTATCGGAGGAGTTGATAGATTTGAGAGACGATGATGTGGTCAGCAATGTCAAAATAGTCGATCATACAGATGACATTAAATTAATGTGGATCTTGCTCCCTATATTGACGATTGTCAGTGTTGCTCAATTCATTCTAAAATTGTCCATCGTTTAGATACACCTCTAAAGCCTCAGCCAGGCTCGGTGCATCCCTTTGCTCAACAGGAGCAGTGTCCTCAAGGTTGACGGTATCCACTTTGTTTGTTTAATTTATCTGCTGCTGATGTCCGGGGCCTGTGGGCTCAGGCGGTGCCGGTGCTGGTAATCGCACAGGTTCAGTTCAGTTCAACCAATTATTTCATTGTTTTATTATTATTAATTTTGATGCTTTTTGTTTACAACTCTTGTGCTTGCTATACTTTCGTCTTAAAACGCATCTTAATTGTATTTTTTTATTATTTTCTTTATATATATTTTTGTTCTTTAAGGTTAAATTTTTGTTTTTGTATTTAAGTAAATTTTTAAATGATAATGAATTTTTAAAGACACACACTTCATTTTTTCGATAATTTTTATACTTTCAAAGTCAATATAATGTACTTAGATTATGGATACCTGTATATACTCATGCTGTTATCGGCTAACAGCTACAAAGATCATATTTATGCTATGCGCTTATTTGTTTAGACTTGCAACAAAGTGTTACAAGTTGAGTATTTATTTGTATTTATGTATATGGGTGTATAAATACACTACAAATTTGCTAGGATATAGGGTTTAGAGGGGGGAGGCAGTGGTTCAGCGTTCGATGGATATCGCGGGCATACCCTGCCAGAGTTCGTCTTAACACACGCGCACCCTTAAAGCCGGGATTGCTCTCACGAGCGAAGGAATGAAGCCTCGTCTCACTACACATCACACTTTTAGGTTAGGGAAAGGGGGTATGTTGAACACCAGCTACGGATCCCGAGATTAATGTTAATAAGAAAAAAAGGATTAGCAGACATTCTTTGTTAGCATTGCTTTATTAACACTTCCTTATCCGTAATTATTATGCACTACCCAACTCTGTTTCCCTACGTAAAGGCCCTGCCGCACTGTCTAGCACACCGCTACCCTCTAAGGGTTATGTTCGGTGTTGGGCAAATTGTTAGATTCAAATTTAAATGATGCCGTTGATGACTCTACAATACAATATGTTGAAGAGAGGGCGCCTCGCCCTTTCTTCTTGGCTTAGGCGGCACTAGCGCCGGCATGGCATACTTGTTGTCTATCCGATGTCCTTCTATGACCATTTGGCAGACAGCAACCGGCATTCTCCTCATTTCGGAGCATCGCCTGAGTGGCTACGGACCCGCAACTACGGTTATCCTTTACGGGCTGGAAAGAACCTTCTTGGTGTTCGCGGGGCGAACACCTGGCATCTTAGCCTCCGGGCGAGGCTTATTTGGAGCCGGCGCCGGCGTCCCTTCGACGCTGGGTTGCCCTTGGCGGCGCTTTGCCAGGGGTGGCTGTGGGTCGGCGGTGTCGGTTCCATCGTCGTTTGCCGACCGGGCCCGTATCTGCCCATCCACGTTTCAGCGGGCCGACTTGCGATCGATTACCCCGGGACCTTTGGCAGATAGCGAAGGCTAATTCGGGGGAATGATCTATCCTGGGCGATCTCTAGCCTTTGGGTGGCGAAATGGTGGCAGAGCAGGGGACCTTTCCCCTTGTCGTCTGTCACTGGCTCATAAGTTGCCGTGTTCTTCGGTCGTGGTCGTGGCGACACTGACAAGCCTCCGCGGCAGGTATGTCGCCAGTGGGCGCTACATTCGGCGGTGCCGGCTCCGGTTCCAGGGCTGACGAGGGAAATACCGCTTCTTCCGGCTCCACTACCCCTGTTCCCTCCAGCGGGAGGGTGTGCTCGCAGAACTCGCACGGCTCGAGCGGCGGACGTTCCTCCTCACCTGCCGTTGGGGTCGCCATCTAAGGCGACATTGGCTGTCTCGTCAGTTGAGTTGTTCGCTCTTGAACTTTTGGCAGACTTCGCAGTGCTTCACGTACTTGGCGGCGTTGTGGAACATTCCCGGCTAGAAGTATCTCTTCGACAACCTCGGCATGGTTTTCCTCACGTATTGATGCCCAGCCGTGGGAGCATCATGACATTCCTGCAATACCCTCTGCTTTGACCACTGACCACACATAGATACCAGGGAATGTAGTCCTCGTCGTCCGCCCGGTAGCCCAAATGCCTATACTGCTGACAGGTCTCTAGACGATGCCTTGATAGTGCATCAACATTCGCTCGTCAGGCATTCTTTCTCGGTGTTTGAATAGTCCACCTTAGCTTTCAGTAACTTCTGACTCTTGTACACTATCAGCCTCTCCTGTCCCTCGATTGTCTGCGACAGCACTAAGCACCAAGGCTCTACTCAATCGCGTCAGTCAGCAAGACTAATTAGCAGAAAAGTCCGGACAAGCCAACACTGGGATAGTCGTCAAGCTATCTATCAGCTATCGACGCAATGCCTCCTCCTGTTCCTCATCCCCTGACTATTTCCGCCCCTTCTTCAGGAGCGCCGTTAGCGGCTGTACCTGAGTCGCGAAGTTTTTACAATTAGTCGGGGCCGTCAAGTTTCGTATCGCCTGCTCCTTCTCTGGATCGGTACGAATGCCTTCCCCGCAAATAATATGTCCTAGATGGAACAACCTCTCCCTGAAGTAGCTGCATTTCTTCCTATTCAGCCTGAGATTGGCCGCCCTCAGCCGGAGGAATACCTCTCTCAAATTCTCTATATGTTGCTCTTTCATGCACTCCCTACTTCCATCGGTATCTGCCGTGCCTTAAATCTAAGGTAGGTACGGCGTGACGCAATCGCTCAAGGATGTGATTAATAATAAACACTCGTTAATTCCTTACCTCTCTACAGAAATGCAATCTCCACTATGCACTAAAACTACGTATCTGCTCGCTTCGGCGGACAATAGAAAAGAGAACAAAGGAATTCTTCAACCCCCAAAAACACATATTTTACGGGAAGAGTAGGAAACAACAACAAAAACAACAGAGCATCCGAATGCCGCGTCATTTTTACTCTATCTCTCTCTCTCTCTCTCTTGTTGATGTTGCACTCTCTGAGCAGGATAAATTTTTGAAACAAAAACAACACACCATTATCTCTACTGCACACGTATTTTTATCGCAAAGAGCTCACTGCAACGCTCGTGTGCGAGTGTTTTAAAATAAATAAAAATATATCCCACACATACGAGCTCATTTGTGAGCATTTGTTTGTGTACGAATAGTTATTTTTTGAGCGTTTACTTGCTCTATTCTTGTGCACTGTGTTTCGTTTTGCTCTGCGCTCTCGCAACTTTTGCTTATTCTGTTAACGCTGGTAGTAATTATGTCGTGCTGTACGAAACCTTGCACGTTCAAGCAGGCTGATGATTCTGCATTGCCGCAATTTGTTTATTGCTGGCTGTGTGAGAATATAATGCATGCTAAACGTGCAGATCTCACTGGGCGTGATTGCGACAAGATCGCTGCAATTGCCAAGAAAGGCTGCGGCGGCTTCCGTTGGTCGAGCCCAGAATGCATCGACAGGCAAATTGATTTCTCCAGAATGTATAAGTCTGTGAGAAATCAATTCTTAGTACTAAATAACGTGGCTAAGCAGCTCTCGAGTAGTTTTGATTCGAGTTGTGAGTTGCTTAGCAAATATAAATTCGAGTCTCCAACCAATCGCCGGTTGAAGCCTCAATTTTTGCAGTTGCCCTCTCCGTCTGTCCAGAAACCTTTGCCTCTGTTGTCCCTGCCGAGCAACTGGGATTCATCTCCAATGTTGTCATTATCGCCTTCTCCGAGCGACTGCCCAAATATTACCCCAGTTTTATCTCCTGTAACAGTCCCATTAGACCCCGTACCTGAGCCTGTCCCAGTTAGCCAAACTGCCTCAGCCTCCTCAGCTCCTGGCCGCAAAGGTAGACCTGCGCGCAATCTTGCCTAGATTGTTAAAAACAATCATGGTGCCTCCTTGGCTCCACCAAATCCTGTTCTCCCTCCAGCCCATTCAGCTCCTACGTTAACTGTTGTTGCCCCTCGTAGGCAAGTTTTTGTGTCTCGACTTTCGTCTGACACCACCTCTGATTCATTGGCAGCCTATATTGCTAGCAAATCTTCTGCTAGCGTGTCAATTACCAAATTTAATTTATCAACTCCTCGTGAAATATCATCTTTCAAAATAAATGTGTCACATGATATGTTCCCATCATATGTGATCCCAAATTTTGGCCTCCACATATGATTGTCCACGAGCTGAAGTCAAAAAAACGTAACGAGCCTGTCACCCTTCCAGTCCCTTCAATACAGGGTACCATTTTTGCCCCAAAAAACTAACTTCTTCTTCTGACCAAGTCTTTATTCATTATCTGAATGTCTGTGGTCTTATTTCTAATCTAAAAAATCGTTTCATGGCCAGCACTTCTTTTGATTCGGATATAATCGCATTTTCGGAAACATGGTTAAACTCAACCATATCTGATTTTGAGGTTTTTTCGAATAATTTTATTCTGCATAGAAATGATCGGCCGAGTCGGGGTGGTGGGGTATTAATTGCCGTTAAAGCCACTCTCCAGTCAGAACTTTTATGTTTTAGTACGCCTACTGACGCTGAGATTGTCTCAGTCAAGGTGTCTTTTCCTACACGGAATATTTATATTTCATGCTCTTATGTTCCTCCTTCTTCTGATATTCAAGTTTATATGAAACATATATTTTGTATTAATGAAGTTTCTTCACACGTGCGTGATAATGACCTTTTTATTGTGTTGGGTGATTTTAATATGCCAAACATCTCTTGGTCACTTTTCACTGCCGATAATTATCTAGTGCCCTCAGCATAGCATGACTTTATAGATTGCATGCTTGACCTTTCGTTGTTTCAAATCAATTCAATTTCTAATTATTTGAAAAGAACACTTGATCTTGTATTTGTTAACGACTACCTTATTTCTAATGTGTCTAGGTCCCCTCCTTTATCTCTTCCTGAGGATGTATATCATCCTACTTTAGAGGTTGCAATGTTCAGTTGTAATCCTCTCATTTCGTGCTCATCAGCCAATAAGCCCCACCGTTGCTTTCGCAAAGGAAATTATTCATTGCTGAATAAGCTTATTTATGCAACCGATTGGTCTTTCTTATATGACTCGGTTGACATGAATACTGCTATTAACTTTTTTTATAACACCCTAAACTCCCTCTTAGATATGTGTATTCCCAAGTCAATTCCTTCGACTACCTCTTCAAAGCCACCTGGGTTTAGTCCCAGATTAACGAATCTAAAAAATATAAAATCTAAATATTTTAAAAAGTTTAAAAAGTCTGGTTCGTGTACTGACTTGGCTAAATATTCCATAGCCAAGTCGAACTTCTTTCTTCTGAATTCTCAATGCTATGAGAATAATCTAACTCGTTGCAAAAGGCAATTTGCCCTAAATCCAAGACAGTTCTACAATTTTGTAAATTCGAAGCGTAAATCTTCAAGTTTGCCATCTTCTTTTTCTCTCGGGATGGATAAAGCTAGCAATGACTCTGATTCTGCTAACCTAATTGCTAATTTTTTTCAATCAACTTAGTCTTCAGTCTGTCCTAATAATAATTCTTACCCTTATACTATTACTTCCTCTAGTTCTTTACCTCCCCCTATTATTTCCCATTCCTCTCTCCTTTTAGTTTTAAATTCTTTAAAATCTTCTTTCTCTCCTGGGCCTGACAATATCCCTAGTTGTCTACTGAAGGAGTGTAGTTCTTCCCTTGTTTATCCACTGCTAAAGCTTTTTAATCTATCCCTTGAATCTTCTGTCTTTCCATCTCTTTGGAAAGAATCTTATATCATTCCTCTCCACAAGAAAGGTGGAAAGTCAGATATACTAAATTACAGGGGCATTGCAAAACTGTCCGCTATTCCTAAATTATTTGAAAAAATAATCACTTCGAATTTGCATCATTTCTGCAAATCAGTTGTTTCCCCTGTTCAACATGGATTCGTAAAGAATCGGTCAACTACGACCAATCTGCTTGAGTTTACTTCCTTGGTAAATGATGCTTTCCTTTCGAAAATGCAAACTGATGTCATTAACACTGACTTCAGTAAGGGGTTTGACTCTCTGCACCATGACATTTTACTTTTTAAACTTAACCGAATAGGTTTTCCTCCGTCTCTTTTGCTTTGGATTAGTTCTTATTTAAAAGGTAGGACCCAAAGAGTAATGCTGAGGCTGACTACCTCTAAACAGGTTCACGTTACTTCTTTGTTCCTCAAGGTAGTCATCTTGGACCATTACTCTTTACTCTTTTTATAAATGATATCACATGCCCGTGAACTCATGAACGCGGACGACGTGTATTCTATTCTTTCATACACTAATCCCCTACATCATTCTCGTCTTCAAGACGATTTGAACGCTATGCAACTTTGGTGTTCGGCAAATCAATTGCATCTGAATTGTTCAAAATGTATGTTTATGACATTTAATTCTACTACACCTTATCTAGTCAGTTATACAATCGACAATACTCCATTGCAACGTATACTAACAGTTAAGGATCTAGGCGTTGTTTTTGATTCTAAACTCTGCTTCAATCTTCATTCGTTAAACGATGGTCTAAAGAGTTTAACGATCCTTTTATACCGAAACTTTTGTACATCTCTCTTGTTCGCCCTCTCCTTGAATACTGCTCTTGCATCTGGTCTCCGCAGTATAACAATAGCCAGGATCGTATTGAATCTGATCAGAAGCAATTTCTGCTTTTTGCCTTACGAGGTTTAAATTGGGACCCTAATCTTCGGTTGCACTCCTATTCCAGCAGGCTGCTTTTTCTTAATCTACCGTCGTTAATCAACCGTAGGACAATTATCGGTGTTGTCTTTCTACATAAGTTGGTTGTTGGCGATATAGATTCTCCTTTTCTGTTAGGGCGTCTTCAATTCTCTGTTTCGGCTAAACCAACCAGAAATTACCGCCCCTTATTCCTATCGACGTGCACAACAGACTACGCTATGCACAATTCTTTTCGCGTGCTATATAAAAATTACAATAGTTTGCATCACGTTTTCTCTACCGAACTTTCTCTACCCCTAATAAAATCGTTGCTTTCGGGATACCTTCGGGAAGTCACTGACCATTCCCAGCTATGAGCAGGGGCATGGCTAGCCGGACTGGCTGTAAATTTTCACCCACCGGGTCGGTGATTTCCTATTACTTTCCCAATACTATCTCTTTATTCTATCTACTTAACACTCTGTATATCTAGCATACAGTTCTATACTTTATTAACAATCTTCCTCCTTTCTTTTCTCCTATTTATGGTATATTCTTAAATAATATAGCAAATTAACATTATATTTAATTTTACGTAAGAACACTTTTTCCTACTTACACCCTTCTTTTTAAATGAAGGCTCTAATAGTGTCACTGCTGCCGGACTGGCAAATAAAACACCTCCATCGGTCGGTGATGCTATTTGAAATTTTTTGTGTACTCTATCTAGGCTTTTAGCATTTAATTTTTTTATTTGTATTTATAATGTGTTGAATAATTGGAAGACACTCGTTTTGTCAACCACATATAAATAAATAAAAATAAAACAATTTCCACTCAAGAGTAAATATTTCATATTGAAGAAAATGGTATACATACTTACTTTCCTTTAATTGGCTTAATTCAGATAACAATGAGCTCGTCGTACAATTTTGTTTTGGATGGCAGCGAAAATGGAGGAGGATACGACAATAGTCCATATTACAGTCTACCAGGTAACTTTTTGACATAATTTTACATATTATATATATTTTATTCATTTTTATTTCATCTATATTCAGGCTTAACTAATAATCCACCAATTACTAAAGGCATTAATAATTCACAAGCTCAATGCAATCATTCCGGTAATGTAATCAAATTTTCGAATTAAATCTATATTTAATAGATTTTTTTTCTAATATATTTGCATGTTGTTGTTGAAAATTGATCGTCGAGGGGCTGAATTGATTTCATTGAGAAACGAAGTATCAATTATATATCACAAGGCGAAATTGACGATGCCAAGTTTGAGGCATTTGAAGAATGTAATCTTTAAATTAAATAATTTTACCATCTTACATTTTCCTTAAGGTCATTGAATTAGTCGAAAGCGCCGAAAAGACGTACGACAAGTTCATTAAGAGCTCCTGGCGCCAAATAATAACGGACGATGAAAAAAATGTGTGTTAAAGGCCTTCGAACCATAAGAAGTAAGCATTACTTTTATAACTTGTATTTGTGCAAATTAATATTATTATGTTATTGTCTACAGATGCATTTAAACAGAAGTTTGCGCAGGAAGACAGCGATTTCGATCGCGTCACCCAAAATATTTTCAATGCGCGCAGGAAAGAGTGGCGCGCATAGAAAAGGCTGATGCCAAAAAAGATAAAATATAATTTTTTTTCATTAATAGTTTTAATACTGAAATTTATTAATGTATTAATTTGTATTATAATTATAAGAAAGAAATTAGTTTAAATCAATCAAATAAAATGTTATTTATTTTTTAAAAAAAATTTGAATTTAAAATGAATATTCAAAAAAAAAATATACAACAACTAACATTTTTATGGGAACAAAATGGGCATTAAACAAAAAAAAGTTTCGTAAAACATATCTCCTGAGAGCTTTTTGCCTTATCATTTAAGAGACATTTTTAATATTGCTACCGGCTTATCAAAAAATATTTTTTTAAAGACATTTTGAATCAAAACTGTATCACAGAAAATATTTAATAAGACTCGTTAGAAATATCAGAAAAGGCTCGCAAAACATATCAAAAATGGCTCGCTAGCCGTAATTTTTGTGACAATCGTAAATGAAACTTTGACTGCCACAAACTGAACAACATATGATTCATATTGATATCGTTTCCCGATGCGATTGCGAGAGTTTTGTCTGGTAAAGTCTCGCATTTCACCATAAATAATTGTTTAGGTATAGTTGTGTCTTCCTCCAATTTAGTCCATTTTCGTCTTATTGTGTCCAGTACCAATTCTATTGGTATGCTGGGAATACCACGTCAAAAGATACTAATATTTCGTCTCCCCTGATAGTGGCGTTGTTTACTCTGTGTTTGAACTCTAACGAATTCTTAATGTTATAATTAGAGTCCGTTGTCAAGTTTCTTAATATTTTTATAATATATTTGCATAGTCCATATGATAGGGAACTGATAGAGGAGCATTTTGGTCTCAGAGGTGTTCCTTCCTTGTGAATTTTCGGTAGTCCATATTTTCTTGGGGGTACCGCTGTGGTAGTAATCATCTTATTTCTTTCGTCCTTTGAAAAAGGTCCCATCTTAAATAATTGTGTCACAAGGCTGTTATTCTTTGTGTGAAATCTCGATGTCGGGTCCTGTCTTAATGTTCTATACGCGCATAAGTCATCTAAAATATTTGCCATTTTTTATTATAGTCGTCGCCATCCATTGCTACTGTTTTGTTACCCTTGTCCGAAGATAATATTTTGATATTGTTATTTTCTTGTAAGAATTTACGTGTCTGTTCCACTGTGTCCAGTATTGCTCGATCTCTTGTGCTTTGGTTGTTCTTTGTTTTGTATTCTTTAACTAATGTGTTTCTTGTGTTTCTTTTTCGTTTATCGTCTGTACCAGTTCTTCTCCGTCCGCAATGTATTTTAAGAGAGGGAATTCTTTCTTATTAATCGGGAGAGCGAATTTTGGCCCGTTTGCAAGAAGCGTTTCTGCGTTAGGCGGGAATGCTGTTTTCGTTTTGTTTACAAACTATTCTCTTTGAGTCTTGTTGTCCGCTATGTCGAGGTTTCGTTTATTTCATAGCTTGTCGTGTTTCGTTTCTTGCATTTTCTTCAGTGTTGTTTTTATTTTGTTTTCCATGTTCTTCTCGCTCTCAAAAAACGCTTTGGAGTCATCTGTGGTCATCAGATGTTCAATGTTTGCTTTGCTGTTTCCATATGTTTGGTTTGTTTGTGTAATAAGTTGTTGTTGTTGTTGTTTGTGTTTTTTAAGTAAGCTTAATATCTTGGAATGGAAAAAGTGTGTATGTCTAGTTAATGCCTTACTTATGTCAGGTTGGATTTTGTTGTCAGTAGTCAGTATGGGCAATTGTTTTGTCAAGTTCTTAATAAAATTAGGTATTAGGTTTGATTTCCTGCATTTTAAAAGGAATTTTAAGCTAGATTTAAGTTTAACTAACTTTACGAATGTTATTTGATTTTTTTTGTTTTTCTGGAGTCTTTGTACTTAGATCTTATTTTTGCATAACCTTTGTTTGGTGTCATGCTTTCGGCGTGCCTTCTTTAATTGTATGTTTGGCTGGCTCGAGTTCCGGAGCTTTTTTTCCCAGACAAAATGAAAAATGCAATTTGTTTGTATTTAACCAATAAACAAAAAACCAAAAACACAAAAATGAAACAGAATTAACATTGAGATACAATAAATAAAATTAAAACCATTACTTGAACAATTTAAACAATTAACAGCTTTTAGTCCACGCCAAATTTCGATGAGACGACAATTTTACAACAAGAACAGCACTATAACAAAAGACAAACATTTGAAATGTTACACATAATAAACACAGCAAACAACAGACGACTAATCTACTAAATAGACACCGAAAACTGCGCTCACTTATACAGACATCTATTGAATTGTCAAATAGTTTCAATCTCCACGTCAAAGAGCGTATGTAACAGGCAGAAGAAAGCATCTCCGACCCTATAAAGAATATATATTCTTGATCAGCAACAATAGCTGAGTCGATCTAGCCATGTCCGTCTGTCTGTCCGTCCGTCCGTCCATCTGTCCGTATGTATGAACGCAAGGATCTCAGAACCTATAAGAGCTAGAGACTTAAAATTTAGTCCATGCGCAGATAGAGTTTGTTTCCGATATTGGATAGCTTGCCCCGTTTCCAAGTAATCGATATAAAAATCCTTATATTTTGAGAAATTATGGTAAATAATAAGACCCAATCACCAAACTTGACATGAAGCTTCTATAATAGTATATATATATATATATATATATATATATATCAATAATCTTTCATTTTATAGGTATCGCCACCTCCCCGCTACCGCCATAAAGCCATATATTATGTTGGTAACCAACTTGTATTGCCTATCTAATTAAGCCACAATTTAAATGCAATTGTCGTTTTGAGAATAAACGAATATTTTATAGTACAATAAGATCCACTATTGAAAATTCATCAAGATCGGTTAAGAAACACGAAATAAAATGTGTTTTGCCCTGCAACATCAAGCGCAAATTTTCTCTGATACATGTACACACACACTTTTGTGCGCGTCTGCTTTGAATTCTACCAACAGCATTGCAATTGCGATTGTATTGTTTTCTGTGTTGCTATTTTAATTCGTTTTTTTCCATTAGGACTTAATTATTGATGCGGCTATTGGAGGAAACTATTATCTTTTTTTGGCTGGTGTGGCTGTTGCGTAGTGGCTGTTTAAATTTATCTTTATTATATTTGGTGTATACAAAAATATAAGGGTTCGGGGTATCCCCTAGTCGGGAGCTCCCGACTAGAAGCTGTTACTTCTTTCAATTGTTTAAGTAATCGTTTTAATTTTATTTATTGTATCTCAATATAAATTGTTTTTGTTTTTGTGTTAGTGCCCTGAAGACGGTTGCCGAAGTGCAACCGAAATATATTGGTCAAATTCAAACAAATTGCATTTTTCATTTTGTCTTGGATAAAAAAACCCCGGAACTCGAGCCAGCCAAATAGACAATTATTAAAAATAATCTTAATATCATATTATTTAAAAAAGAAACAAAGAATTTATTGATGAAGAAACGAAATTTAAACTAGATATATAGAGTGTAAGGTAAATAGGATGAAGAGATAGTAATGGGAAAGCACCGACCCGGTGGGGGAAAATTTATAGCTTGACCGGCAAGCTATGCCTCTGCTCATAACTGGGAATGGTCAGTGAGTTCCTGAAGGTAACCTGAAAGCAATGATTTTATTAGGGATAGAGAAAGAATAAGGGGCGATAATTCCTTGTTGGTCTAGAAGGAACAGAGAATTGAAGATGAGCTAACAGAAAAGGAGAATTTATATCGCCAACAACCAACTTATATAGCAAGACAACACCGAGAATTGTCCTACGGTTTGTTAACGACGGATGATTTAGAAGAAGCAGCCTGCTGGAGTAGGATGCAGAAATTGGTTCTGAACAGATTCAATACGATCCTGGCTATTGTTATACTGCGGAGACCAGAGGCAAGAGCAGTGTTCAATGATAGGGCGAAGAAGAGATATGTACAAAAGTTTCGTTATACTTTTTAGACTATCGTTTAATAAATCCAAGTACACCTTTTGCCTCATTAACGTTGGTATCTATTTGCAGATTGAAGCAGAAGAAGAAGCCGACCATCAAAGTTGCACAGCGTTCAAATCATTTTGTAGACGAGAATGATGTAGGGGATTATTGTATGAGAGAATAAGTTTCACATCGTCCACATACATAATTACCCGGGCATGTGATATAACCGAGGGAAGATCATTTATAAAAAGAGTAAAGAGTAAAGGACCAAGATGGCTACCTTGAGGAACACCAGAAGTAACGTGAACCTGTTTAGAGGTAGTCAGCCTCAGCATTACTCTTTGGGTCCTACCTTTTAAATATGAACTAATCCAAAGCAAAAGAGACGGAGGGAAACCTATTCGGTGAAGTTTAATAAGTAAAATGCAGGGTGCGCAGAGTCAAACGCCTTAGTAAAGTCAGTGTTAATGACATCAGTTTTAGAACGGAAAGCGTAATTTACCAAGGAAATAAACTCAAGCAGATTGGTCGTAGTTGACCGATTCTTTACGAATCCATGTTGAACAGGGGAAACAACTGATTTGCAGAAATGCTGCAAATTTGAAGTTATTTTTTTCTCAAATAATTAAGGAATAGCCTTCAGTTTTGCTATGCCCCTGTAATTTTGTATATCAGACTATCCACCTTTCTTGTGGATAGGAATGATATAAGATTCACTCCAAAGAGATGGAAAGACAGAAGACTCAAGGGATAGATTAAAAAGCTTTCGCAATGGATGAACAAGGGAAGAACTTCACGCCTTGAGTAGCCAACTAGGAATATTGTCAGTCCCAGGAGAGGAAGAAGATTTTAAAGAATTTATAGCAAAAAGGAGAGAGGAATGGGAAATAAAAGGAGAAGGTATAGGGGTAGAGGAAGTAAGTGTAAGAATTATTATTTGGACAGACTGAAGAGTAGGTTGATTGGAAAAAATTAGCAAAGAGGTTAGCAGAATCAGAGTCATTTCTAGCTTTATCCATCCAGAGGGTTAAACAAGATGGCAAACTTGAAGTTTACAAAATTGTTAGACTGTTCCGGATTTTGGGCAAAGCGCCTTTTTGCAACGAAGATAATTCTCTAATTAAGAAGAAAAAAGCTCGACTTGGCTATAGAATATTTAGCCAAGTCAATACTCGAACCAGACTTTTTAAACTTTTTAAAATATTTAGTTTTTATATTTTACTAGCTGCTTTTACCCGGCGTTGCACGGGTAATACTCCATCTCAAAACAAACTTACTAATGTAACTCGAAGTTTCACGACCATAACTATATTTTAGAACTAATTATCTGATGTTTCCCGGAGTTTCGCTGTCAAAACGTTCTTACGATCTAAAAAGTTGCCAAATATTTCTGATAAGATTGATTATTTCGCCTTCTCACGTTTAGCTCACTCCAAACACAATTGTGCATCTCAAAACAAACTTACTAATGTAACTCGAAGTTTCACGACCATAACTATATTTTAGAACTAATTATCTGATGTTACCCGGAGTTTCGCTGTCAAAACGTTCTTTACGATCTAAAAAGTTGCCAAATATTTCTGATAAGATTGATTATTTCGCCTTCTCACATTTAGCTCACTCCAAACACAATTGTGCTGGGACTACCCAGAGGACACTTGGTCTGTTTTAAGAGACCGGCAGTATGTGAGTTGTTAGAATCGCTCGAAAATAAAATAATTTTACTTCAATACTCGAGACGATTCCATCCTCCATCCCCCCCACATATAATTAATTTATCTTAATGGGCATAAAAGTTCCCTTTACTTTTTTAGAACTTCTATATTAGAAAAAAGATTATTCTAAAACTATTCTAAAGACAATCTGTCCCTTCTTTAAAAACTTCTATAAAATAAACTTAAAACTACATGGGATTAAAACGTTAATCTGTTCAACTTAAATTTGTTTTTGTAATTTTTTTTTATTTACAATCTATTGAAAAAAAAGGAGTATATATGAATAAAAAATTCAAAATATATATCAAAAGATTCTAGACAATTTCATCATGGTTACGTTAAAGTTCCCCAATTTATTTAAGAACTCCCTTGTTACAAAAATTAAAGTTCCCTTTAGAACTTCTTTGACTTAAAATATAATTATTTTTAACTCATTAAAAATATAAATTTTCCCAAACGAAATTTATATCTTCTAACAGTTCACACAAAACTGATAGGCTTGCTAGATTTATTTTTATTATGACTTTTAATTTGCAATCTATCTGGAAAATGAGTAATTTTAGATATATCAATTAAAGTTCCCTCTAGAACTTCTTTAGTCCATAAAACTATGCTTAAATTTTTAAACTATTTAATCGTCAAAATTTAATTTGAACTCATTAAAAATACAAATTTTCCTAAATGCAGTTTATATCTAAACGTTTTGACTAAAATTATGGGCTTGCTACATTTATTATTATATTTTTTAACTTACAGATAGAGCTAAAAAATGAGTAAATTTAAAAGACAGAAAATTAAAAATATTTTTTAAACGACGTTAAAGTTCTCCATATTATTTTAGAACTCCATTGTCACTTAAATTTTTTAGAGTTTATTTTGCCTAAATAAAACTATGCTTAAATTATTCAACTATTGTTGGAAAATTATTTTGTGAACTGTTTTTTTCCTACGGACAGAAACAAAAACAACCTATGCCTAACTCAAAACAATACTATAAAACCAGTTATTACGATAAAGTTCTTCATTTCATTTAAGAACTTCATTGCAAACAACATTTGCAGATTTACCAAGAGGTGCTAAAATGATAAGGTTGCTAGCTGAGCTTACTCTAGAACAGGCTACATAAAACTGTCCATGAGTAAAGCAATCTTCTGTAAGATCTAACCCAGCTAGCTTTAAAGTCTGACCTTGCATTTGTTAATTGTAATTGCGAAGCAGACTTTTAAGGGAAATTGAAGTCTCTTAAACTGAAAAGGAATATCTGATGGTATAAGCGGGATCCTTGGTAAAAATACCGATTCTCCTTTGGCACATCCAGTCACCACGGTAGCCTCAATGACATTTTTATGAAGAGCTTTCACTTGCAGTCGAGTACCATTGCATAATTTTGGTGGATTTAGATTCCGCAATAACATTATAGGTGCACCGACTTTAAGAGTTAGAATATACGGGGAGCTCCTGCTGGGTTCAACGTATTAAGAAACTCGACGGGGTAGTGAACTGCGTCATCGATATCTGTAACAGAATCGATAGACCTATATTGAATTCGATCGCCATCAAGTGATTTAAGTAGCAAGTCATTAATATAGGCGGCTCTTTCATTTTTTGCAGTTAAAATTGCTCGTTCCGATAACCAATTTGGCGGTTTTGCCAATATGCTGGAAACATTCGGGTACACAATTGTGATAAGCTCTTCAAGAGTCGTTACGACACTACCTAAACATGATGGGATATCAATTTTTCCTTCAACAGTGGGATATGTACCATCTCCTATTTTAAGTAATACTTCTGCAAAAATACCAGTTGAAGCATTACTATTCTAGTGAACACGCATATTTGTCCTTAATGCAAGTTTTTGAATTTGAGGCCACAAAAATGAGGATTTTAGGCTCTTGTTCCCCTAGGTATTACAGGATGTCTTTGACGAAAGTCTCCAGCTAAAAGAACGGTTATGCCTCCCATAAGGAAGTCATTATCTCGCAAATCCTTTAGTGTTCTGTTCAGAGCTTCAAAGCCACCTTTTTGAGCCATGGTGCACTCATCCCAAACAATAAGGCTGCAATCTTTGAGTACCTTGGCAAAATTAGATTGTTTTGAAATAGAACATTGAGGTAACTCTGCATTTATTAAATTAAATGGAAGTTTGAATGCAGAGTGTGCTGTTCGACCCCCATTAAGCAATGTGGCAGCTATACCTGAGGAAGCTACAGCCAATGCTATTTTCTGACTTTGTCTTACTTTAGCTAACAACAAATTTAGTAAAAATGTTTAACCTGTACCACCAGGGGCGTCCAAAAAAATATTTTTCCTCTATCTGTTTGAACGCTTTTCAAAATAATATCGTATACGCTTTTCTGTTCGTTATTCAGGAGAGGCTCGTTATCTATAACAATTTCCATTTAAAATGTTATTATCATAACTAATTTCCCGAAGATAATCTCTATTCTGCAGGATTTCTGTGGATCTACATGGGTTAGGCAGCCCGTATGCCGTCAAACATTGTCCTTTTAAGGACAACACCATGTCTTCAAGATATATCAGACAGTTATTTAAAATTTTTTCATAACTGCATCTACATTAGGACCAGCTATGAGTTTCATTTCATTAATAATGTCTTCTGAAAGGCTTTCTTTATATTTGTTCCACAAACTTAAGGCATCGGATACTTGACAAAATACCAAAATGGTTGCAAAAAGTTCGCGCAATTTAAACGGAACTTGACACAGAACAGCTTTTGCCATTGTAGAGTCCCAATGACTATCGTTTTCAAGTAAGCCCAAAGCTTTGCAAGCTAATTGAAACGATTCATAAATAGTTCCATTGACAGTTTTTAGATACGAATATGAGGTTGGCCCTCGTACCTCATGGAGTAAAATTCTCAAGTAATAACATTCACTGTTATTGGGGTGTACTGTATACACCCTTCCCAAAGCTTGATCTTTTTTAACTGCACGAAAGTGAACTACTTCACTTCCCCGTTTCCTTCTTTCAAACTTATTCTTATTCCACATGTAATAAGAAGGAACTTCCACATACAACAGTGTTTTCGCAAATTCGTCTTTTGTGCAAAGTTCAAAAAATGCTAGAAGGGTTGTGTGGGATGGGTTCCTAAGCTTTTCCCGAATTTGATTTGAATTGGTTGGGTTGAAGTAAATGCGCTGCCAATTTTCTAAGTGTACAGCCAAGTGCGTAACAGTCGGAAAGCTTTCATGTATGGGAAATGCGAGAATTCTCCATACTGCTTCTGAACTGCTAATATATCTACCACTTTTCCATTAATTTCAACAGTAAAGCCACCATCTTGTGGAGCTCTTCGCCGGTATTGAGGATAACCGTCATTTCCTGTGATAGTTTCACTAAGCAACTGTCGAAGAAATCTTTTTGTACATTTGCCTTCTCTCATACAGGGTGATTTAAGGTTCATTGTACCGCGTGGCCCATGAACCACGTTAGCCTTGACTATTTCAAACAATAGTTGATCGTTTTGATGATTTGGAATTTCTGCACAGATAATACCATCAATTTGATCGGGCATAATATGTTTTTCTAACCATAGCAAAATGTGAATATGTGGTAGACCACGCTTTTGCCACTCCACAGAGTACATAAAACACTGAACTTTACCAAACAAATTGCCTTTTGTTAACAAAGACATTAAAGCTTTTACTTTTAAGTGAAAGACTCTAGCAATAATGTCATGGCGATCATGCGTTTTTTGCTCTGGCATCAAAACATCTGCATTATCTTTCCATTTAGGGTTGCAAGTAAATGTAATGAAAAGATCAGGACGCCCGTGGTGTCGAACATACGTCATTGCGTCCTGAGTTTTCTCATGCATGTATCTTGCCGACCCAGTAAAGGTAGATGGAAGAACTACTAACTGACCAAGCTGAAAAGCATCCACATCTTGCCTGCCAATAGCATCTTGAAGGTGTATATAACTATCTGCCCTGAGTTGTGCTTGGTTGTTTCGTATGAAATTCAGTCTTTCAGTTTCAATTTTTGCATACATGTCAACTAAAAACTGACTGAATAGAGATCGGCAATAAAGTAAATGATTGGCCTAAGATTTCCGAATCATTATTCTGTATGTGTAAAAACTAATTGCTGAAACAGTTTTTTTCAGAGGCAATTTTGCGAGGGGGTCACGTTGAGATATGTCAACGGAATATCCATCCTCTCCACGACAAAAAAAAAAGTGGATATTGCAATGCATCATAGGAACGGTGAACTTCACTAATGCGTTGCAATTTATTATTATGGCTTTCCACAATAATATCTCGCTTCTCAAACTGCTGACCAACTATTAGAAGAGCTACTTCACTTACGGTGGGGGATTCATTCGTCCTTTATGCAAATCAGTTATTTTTTTATTGGCTTGAATACCCATTTTAAAATCAGTACACTTGCTGGGAATTTTATCAAACGCACTTTTAAAATCTTTAACGTAAGAAGTGATTTCACTAAACCTAATCTCATATCTGCTATGTTTTTGCATCTAAGTTGCGCTTCCCTGTCATCCTCACCAACAAAAAAAATTTGTAAAAATTGGGGATCTTGTTCAAGGCCTGGCAAAATACTACCAACTAAATGGTACCTTGCACCTTAAATGTAGGCATAAAGCCGGTGTCTGGAATTCTGTTGCATCCAAATGATGTCATTTGAAAAGAGCTATTATATTTTCTTATGCGTGATCACCCTTTAATAAGCTGTTAAGAGGTTCTGGTAAAAGCTCGAAAGAAGGAAGTTGAACTTTACCAGATTTGCAGCACAGTCCCTGCGATTCATTTTTCCATTTTAGCGCATCACAAAACTTACATTTATAGCTCATGGAACCAAGTACAACAGTTTTGTCTGCGTTATATGCTATTTGGGAATCGTACGTAAGGCCAGACTTTCCATAGGCGCAATCGTCTTTCCGATCGTGCGTTAGGATGGCTCTGTTCGTGACGATTAACAGCTTTTCGGTGGACATCAGGGTTAAGAGTCTGATATAATCTGACCGCAGCTTGGTGCACCTCAGGATTCTCAGCCTGATATTTTAAAGCTGAAGCTCGGTGCACCTCAGGATTCTCAGCCTGATATTTTAAAGCTGATGCTCGGTGCACCTCCGGATTTTCTGCCTGGTATTGTGAAGCAGCAACTCGGTGCACCTCAGGATTCTCAGCCTGATATTTTAAAGCTGAAACTCGGTGCACCTCAGGATTCTCAGCCTGATATTTTAAAGCTGAAGCTCGGTGCACCTCCGGATTTTCTGCCTGGTATTGTGACGCAGCAACTCGGTGCACCTCAGGATTCTCAGCCTGATATTTTAAAGCTGAAGCTCGGTGCACCGCAGGATTTTCAGTCTGATATTTCGCTGCTGCAGCTCGATGCGCTTCAGGATTTTTAACTTGGTAAATTTTTGCTTCTACTCGGTGCACCTCAGAATTCTCAGCCTGGTATTTTGACGCAGCAACTCGGTGCACCTCAGGATTCTCAGCCTGATATTTTAAAGCTGAAACTCGGTGCACCTGAGGATGCTCAGCCTGATATTTTTTTAACTGCAGCTCGATGCACTTCCAGGCTGAGAAGCCTGATATTGTTTTATAATATGCTCAACGCGATATTTTTTGGCTGCCACTTTAAGCTGCTTTTTCCTAATTCTATCAGAAAATCGAGTTCTTTACTCACAGCTTTCTCTCTATCATTTGCGTTCGAATTATTTTCAGAACCAGAATCTATATTGGACAAAGTATAAGACGGAATATACACATCAAAATGGCCATTTGAAAGGTCCCCCGTAAAACGCAATCTTTCGACTGGGTTTGCTTCTGAGCCACATTTCATTAAAAATTGTTGGTTATGATACACTTCAAAAAGCAGACCATACATTTGCCCAGCTGCATATAATTCACACGTGCTACCATATGTATGGGGCTGTAACATATTTTTCAAAAAGCGTGAAACACCCCTCAAATGAATTTGAACAAAGATCTTTGAAAATAAGTGTGGGGCCGTTCGGATGGTAAACAAAAAACTTTCATACAACCGTTTTCCGCCAA
The DNA here is from genome assembly GCA_035045885.1 of Drosophila borealis. Taxonomy (NCBI): domain Eukaryota; kingdom Metazoa; phylum Arthropoda; class Insecta; order Diptera; family Drosophilidae; genus Drosophila; species Drosophila borealis. Next base: position 122,768 of record JAWNOR010000083.1, on the reverse strand, counting down.
TTTATCACTGTTGCGGGTGGAAGAAGAAGTTTGAATTCTGCGAAAAGTGTGAAACACGTCTCAAATGATTTTTCTTATAGATCTCTGGCAATGAATTTGAGCGCAAAACCTCACCCACCAAATCTTTGACCTCCATTTGCACCAAGGAGGGATGGATTTTTCAAAAAGTGTGAAACACCCCTCAAATGAATTTGAACAAAGATCTTTGAAAATAAGTTTGAGGCCGATCGGATGGTAAACATAAAAGTTACATACAAACGTTTTTCGCGATTTTTCCACACTTGCGGGTGGAATTTCCCGAAACCCCGTCTTAACGTGCACCTACATAACATCAGGTAGCTACAGTGAAAATTTCAGCTTCCTAGCTCTTACGGTTTGGGCTGTGCGTTGATCACCAATCAGTCAGACAGTCAGTCAGTCAGTCAGTCAGGACAAACAGTTTTATATATAGAGATGTTTAACAGTTTTTCCTTTTTCAACAAAAGACCACCAAACTTTCTAGTTTTGTGAAAAATAATTTTTTTTTTTTTTAAGACTTGATATTAGCTTCTGCTGCAAATTTCAAAATATATTTTATCGCACTGATATTTCTCATGCCGCAAATTGACGTAGGACTTTCCAAAAACACCTATTCATTAAATACTCATGTAGAGCTCTAAGAATAAAGTTTGACGCAAATCGGACAAAACTTAAAACTTCTCAAAAAAAATATCTTAGAATCGCACTTTCAGCTGAAGAAGCTTTGATTTTACGAAAAATGTGAAACACGTCTAAAATAAATTTTCATAGAGATCTTTGGAAATAAATTTGAGCGCGAAACGTCACCCACCAAATCTTTGACCTCCATTTCCACCAAGGAGGAACGTATTTTTTCGAAAAGTGTGAAACACCCTCAAATGAATTTGAACAAAGATCTTTGAAAATAAGTTTGGGGCCGATCGGATGGTAAACAAAAAACTTTCATGCAACCGTTTTCCGCCAATTTACCACTGTTGCGGGTGGAATTTCTCAAATCGCTGAAATACGTATTTATTAAGTTATTATTTAGGGCTTTGAAAATAAGTTTGAAGCAAATCGGACACAACTTAAAACTTCGCCCAATAAATCTTTAAATCGCATTCCCCCCGAAGAAGTTTGAATTCTGCGAAAAGTGTGAAACACGTCTCAAATGATTTTTCTTATAGATCTCTGGAAATGAATTTGAGCACGAAACTTCACCCACCAAATCTTTGACCTCCATTTGCACCAAGGAGGGATGGATTTTTCAAAAAGTGTGAAACACCCCTCAAATGAATTTGAACAAAGATCTTTGAAAATAAGTTTGAGGCCGATCGGATGGTAAACATAAAAGTTACATACAAACGTTTTTCGCGATTATTCCACACTTGCGGGTGGAATTTCCCGAAACCCCGTCTTAACGTGCACCTACATCACATAAGGAAACTACAGTGAAAATTTCAGCTTCCTAGCTCTTACGGCTTGGGCTGTGCGTTGATCACCAATCAGTCAGTCAGGACAAACAGTTTTATATATAGAGATAGGTTTGATAATTTGGGTGGCTTTGAAGAAGTAGTCGAAGGAATTGACTTGGGAATACACATATCTAAGAGGGAGTATAGGGTGCTATAAAAAAAATTTAATATCAGCTGAGTCATATAAAAAAGACCTATCGGTTGCATAAATACATTGATTAAGCATGGAATAGTTTCCTTAGCGAAAGCAACGGTGGGGCTTATTGATAGCTGATGAATACGAAATGAGACGGTTGCAATTGAGCATTGCAACCTCTAAAGTAGGATGATATACATCCTCAGGAAGAGATAAAGGAGGCGACCTGGACATATTAGCAATAAGGTAGTCGTTAACAATTACAAGATCAATTCTTCTATTCAAATGATTAGCAATTGAATTGATTTGACACAACGAAAGGTCTAGCTTGCAATCTATAAAGTCATGCTGGGCTGAGGGTACTAACCAAGAGATGTTCGGTAAATTAAAATCTCTTAACACTATAAATAGGTCGTGTGAAGAAACTTCTTTAATACAAGTAATATGTTTCATATAAACTTGAATATCAGAAGAAGGTGGAACATAGGAGCATGTACTATAGATATTCCGTGTAGCAAAAGAAATCTTTACTGAGATAATCTCAGCGTCAGTAGGGGTACTAAAACAGAAAAGTTCTGACTGGAGAGTGGCTTTAACGGAAATTAATACCCCACCACCATGAGTCGGCCAATCATTTCTATGCAAAATAAAATTAGTTGAATTTAACCATGTTTCTGAAAATGCGATTATAATATCCGAAGCGAAAGAAGTGCTAGCCATAAAAAGATTTTTAAGTTTAGAAATGAGACCTCTGACATCCTGATAATGAATGGAAACTAAGTCGAAAGAGGAATTTAGCTTTTTGGGGCATTAACGGTACCTTGTATCGAGGGGACCGGAAGGTTGATAGGGTTTCACTGTTTTTGCTTAAACTCGTGAACAATCATGTGAGGAGGCCAAAATTTAGGATATCAAATGATTGGGAACATATCATGTTAAACATTAATTTTAAATAATGATATATCTAGCAGAAGATTTGCCAGCAACATAGGCTGCCATTGGCTCACAAGTGGTGCCAGACGAAAGTCGATACACAAAAACTTGCCTACGAGGGGCAACAACAGTCAGAGTAGGAGCTGATGGGGCTGACGGTAATACACTAGTTGGTGGGTCCAAAGAGGCACCATGATTGCTTTTAACAATCTGGGCTAGATTTCGCACAGGTCTACCTTTGGGGCCAGAAGTTGACGAGACTGAAGCAGTTTCCCAGACTGGGGAGGTCCGAGTACAGGGACTACTGGGACTTCTACAGGGGATGCAATAGGGGTAATAATTAGACAATCGCTAGGAGAATGCGATAATGACAACATTGGAGGTAAATCCAAGTTGCTAGGCAGGGACAAAAGAGGCAGACGGAGAGGGCAACTGCAAAAACTGAGGCTCCAGCCGGCGATTGGTTGGAGACTCGAATTAGTATTTGCTAAGCAACTCGAAACTCGAGTCAAAGTTACTCGAGAGCTGCTTAGCCACATTACTAAGATTTAAAAATTGATTTCTGACGGAATTATACATTCTGGAGAAATCAATTTGCTTGTCGATGCATTCTTCATACGCAATTAACAAATTGCGGCTGTGCAAAATCGTCAGCCTGCTTGAACATGCAAGGTTTCTTACAGCACGACATAATTTTTACCAGCGTTTTAAGATAAGCAGAAGTTGCGAGAGCGCAGAGCAAAACGAAACACGGTGCACAAAAATAGAGCAAGTTAACGCTCAAAAAATAACTTTTCGTACACAAACAATAGAGGGCGACAAGCAGAAAGCAGCGAACACACGCACAAACAAGTGTATGCACAGGGGATAATAACAACAAAACGGAACTGACACCGCTTTCAAAAAATTCAATAATTAACTGACTTACGCTGCACAACAGACAGCACTTTGCACAAGTAATTCTGGACCTGGTAAGACTGAGATTTGTACCCCGGCCATTAAGTCATTTACAGCACATGATAACTAATGGATCTTCTAATCGGTTTTTAATTTATTTTAATTTAATAATTTTAATTTAATAAAAGGTCGTACCGTATCATTCAAGAGAGACGATTCTTTCGATTTAATGAGGAACAGAGCGTTCAACGTGATGCGCATTTGACATTCACGAAACGAAAAGCTTTACAATTGGAGAAGTCGAGAGGTCTCCTATGTCGTTGGACAGGAAGTCATTCGTAGAAACCTTCTTAAAAGTAATTTTTCGAAGGGGTTTAATGCCAAGCTCGCCCCGACATTTTTACAAGCAGGGTAATATAATTGGAAAATATCATGCAAAAGATATTATACAATAAATTTTTTTCTCAGTCCTTGTCACAAGCGCTTATCACCCCTGTGGTACCACCAAGTGCGATTTTGGTCCGCGGGCTTGTAGTGGCGCTTGTTATCAAAATTAGTTTAGACAATTTTTCAAGACCTGTCCCCAAAGTGGTTTGCCGAAACGCAAAGGCAATTGCAACAACCGTCAACAGCTGTGTGTGGTTCAACGCATCCAACAACATGCGAAAGCTAACGTTGCTGTTCATTAATTCACAATATACCCCTTCTCTTTCTCTTTCTGGAAAAGATAACGAGGGTTCTGGAGGAGTCAAAAGTTGTCGAAAGCAAAAAGTGTCAAACATCTGTCGGGTTTTATAAATCAGCGCCACATCTTCCGTGCTAGGCACATATGGATACAAAATTAAAACAAACACATAATGCAAATACACACCTAACACACAAACGCTGAGATAAGGCTTTGCTTAGTCGCAACAAAGTGCAAAAGTAGTTTTTTGCGCATTTTGCCCACTAAATGATACCCTGTGATAGACTTTAATATACCGCAAGGAACACATCTTTAAATTTACTTATTCGACTATATGACTAATTTAATATAGAATATGGAAGGACGAACCCGTAATAAAGAATGCCAGCAAGAAAACCAACCAAGTTTTCTGCTGGGCTAAATGTTACCCCTGCAGTAATATAGCATAAACAATGGTTTTGCTTGGCTAACAGCCGCCGAAACCCTTCACAATGCCAACTTTACAGGGTATAAGCAGCGAAAACGACACCGTCACAAAGTTAGGCGCAATTTTCGTTGATTTACATAGAAACTACATACATGCATTACATTAATATATAGTGTATATATATTTACTTCTCATGACACATATCGCAATTGGCATCGCTCAATTCCAAAGATTTTCATGCCTTCAGGGTTGCAAAGACATTGTCGTTGCCTTGCAAAGCACATGACTGCGGTTGAAACTGAAACTCAGTTGATATTTTTAGCACGGCTTTGTTGCACCCGTTGCCCGAATGCCACCCATCTCCATCTTCCTCTCCCTGCATCGCCCACTCTGTTGTGCCGTTTGATAGTCGGTCACAATGCTGTCACACGTTCCCGACGCTTAAGGCAGTGGAATGATTCATTTGCTCAACCTCACAGTATTTCGAAAATATACAGAATCAATATTTTAAATATATCCAGATGTTAACCGGTCTTGGTGGTATTTAAAAACCTGTGCAGATAAGGATTATTCATTTGCAAGAGGATATTAAGAATGTCCAAGAACTATTTACCACAACCATTTTACCCTGCAAAGTAAAAAATATCATTAAGAAGTAGAATTGACAAAAAATATATAATGCTATGCAAATTGTTTGCTTATTATTCTTTCTAAAATTTCAATAGTTAAATTTATGCAAATATTAAACAATCTGGGAATACTTTAATCAGAAGAAATACGCCTTTCTGTATAGGATAAAGATAAAACTTAAACATAGGATAGGTATACTATATTATTTCTTATTTTAAATGTACCTCGAAGTTGTATAAAGCTAACTTAAAATTTGTAGAACTAATTATAAAATTAAAGCTCAAAAATATATCGATAACAGTAATCGATAACATGTGACAAAAAATTGATTTTAATAAGTAGATTCAAGATTCGAACTATCGATAACAGTAATCGATAGCATGTGAAATCCGTTTTACGACTTTGATACTGTTGTTCAAGAGTTTTGGCATTTGGCAGCAATCGATAGCATGCCAGTTAAACTTGATTTTGAAAATTCCGGATTATTTTGTTACCTGAACTTTATTTTTTATTGTACATTTTTGTATGCTCTGAACAAACCACTGTGCAACTTGAAGATTTCCGCGTGCTATTGAACTTCAAGTAAATAATTTTCTTAAGGTCAGATCCATTCCCGAGTCGCCTGGGAAAGCCAATGTCAATTAACCGAGCAGCAATTGCAGGCATCTTTTCTGTTGTTTGTCTCGATATCTGTTGTGTCTCTGGTCTGTTGTCTGGAAGACAACTGCGAGATAAGCTATTAGGGCTTTGTCTTTTGTTTTTTCAATAAACAATTATTTTAAATTTATACAATATATATACTTTATGTTTATGAGTGTGTAAATCAAGTACGTGTCAGCGACGCCTGCACCGAATTACCTCTGGAAAGGGTATAACTGCTGGGACCCATCTTCAGGGCGTATGCATTGCGGCAAACATTCCAAATGGATTTCCATGAAAAACGTATCAATCCGAACCAGGCAATATATATGCATATATATACATTACATTTATAATTTGAGACGCCCCTTGATATCGACTTATCGCCATTCGCACACGCAAATATTTGCCATTGCAATATGAATTGCTGCAATGCATATCGAGTACAACTGACTGAGGTGTTTATTTTTTTTTGTTACCTTAAAGTCAGTTTAGAGACTTAACTAACTTGGTTTATTTCTATTTTAAAGAAACCTCGCTGGCTGACTTATCGAAGTGACCCATTATTTGAGACAATTTAACAAGCAGGACAATGCTCCTGTCGCAGAAGCCGAAGCGATGTTTTGTCCTCATAGGTGCAGTCCAACCTGGCTATTATAGCGTTATAGGTTAACACCGTGTTGTGGGATGTTAACAGCGCTCTAGTGGGATGCCAGCAAGAAAGCCAACCAAGTTTTCTGCTGGGCTAAATGTTACACTGCAGTAACAAAGCAGCGAAAACGACTCCGCTGCAAAGTTAGGCACAATTTTAGTTGATTTACATAGAAACTACATACATGCACTACATTTATATATAGTGTATATACCTTCAGGGTTGCAAAGACATTTTCGTTGCCTTGTAAGGCACTTGACTGCGGTTGAAACTGAAACTCAGTTGATATTTTTAGTCCTGTGTTGTTGCACCCGTTGCCCTAATGCCACCCATCTCCATCTTCCTCTCCCTGCATCCCCCACCCTGTTATGCCGTTTGATAGTCTGTCATAATTTCCAGATGCTTGAGGCAGTCGAATGATTCAACTGCTCAACCGCACAGTGTTTCGAAAATATACAGTATCAGGATTTTAAATATATCCAGAGGTTACTCGGTCTTGGTGTTATTTGAAAACCTGTGCAGATTAAGATTATTCATTTGCAAGAGGATATTTAGACTATCCAAGAACTGTCTACCACAACCATTTTACCCTGCAATGTAAAAAATATCATTAAGAAAGAAATAGAATTGACAATCTTTAATCAGAAAAATGCGCCTTTCTGTATGGGATTGAGATAAAACTTAAACGTAGTATAGGTATACTATATTATTTCTTATTTTAAATGTGCCTAGAAATTGTATGAAGCTAACTAAAAATTTGTAAAACAAGTTATAAAATTATAGCTTAAATAAATATATATCGATAACAGTAATCGATAACATGCAAGTGAACACTCGTTTTGAAAACTCTGCTTCAAGAGTTTTGCCCTTTCTAAAATTATATTTTGTCCTCCAATAAATCGATATCAGTAATCGATAACATGAGAGCAACAATTTATTTTTATAAGTTGATTCAAGATCCGAACTATCGATAAAAGTAATCGGTAACATGCGAAATCCGTTTTAAGACTTTGATACTATTATTCAAGAGTTTTGGCATTTGGCAGCAATCTATAGCATGCCAGTTAACATTGATTTTGAAAGTTGTTGGATTCGTTTGTTGTCTTAACTTTATTTCAGAATTTTTTTAAGGTCAGAGACATTCCCAAGTCACCTCAATAGCTGGGAAAGCCAATGTCAATTAACCGAGCAGCAGTTGGAGGCATCTTTTCTGTTGTTTGTCTCGATGTCCTGCGGTGTCTCTGGTCTGTTGTCTGGAAGGCAACTGTCAGATAAGCTATTAGGGCTTTGTCTTTTGTTTTTTCAATAAACAATTAATTTTAATTTATACAATATATATACTATATATTTATGAGTGTGTAAACCAAGCACGTGTCAGCGACGCCAGCGCCGAATTACCGCTGGAAAGGGCATAACGGCTGGGACCTATCTTCAGGGCGTATGCATTGCGGAAAACATTCCAAATGGATTTCCGTGGACAACGCATCAATCCAAACTAGGCAATTTATATGCATATATGTATATACGTTACATTTATAATTTGAGACGCCCCTTGACAACAACCTAATAAATACATTAGCTTTTGGTGCACTGCAATTACCCAACAGCATAAATATCGAGTACAATTGACTGAGTTGCTTTATTTTTTGTTGGTGACCTTAAAGTGAGCTTAAAGACTTAACTAAATTGGTTTTTTGCTATTTTAAACGAACCTCGCTGGTTGAGTTATCGAAGTGAGCCACTATTTGAGGCAATTGAACAGGCGCAGGACAACGGTTCAAATCCACGACTAGTCTACGGTACTTATGATGTGTTGGAGAGTAAACTTTAAAGCTTATATGCATATTTTCTATTTAGTCTGACCTTATGATAAAGAACAATATAAATGTTAGATTTGTGAGAAAACACAATTTTAAAGTAGGAGACTTCTTCGATTTTTAGTCTGGCGCTTGATTAAAAAATTAGTATGACTGTGCATTATTCTTAATGAATCATTTTTTGAGATTAATGGATGTGTGTTCTATTCTCCTTTTTTTTTGTAAATAATAACTGATAGATGACTATTGAGTTTTATACCCTGAACCCCTTGGTAATGGGTAGGGAGGTAAAGAGAGTATACTAGTTTACTGCAAATGTATGTAACAGGCAGAAGGAAGCATCTCCGACGTCATAGAGTATATATAATGTCTTGATCAGGATAACAAATTAAGTTGATTTATCCAACGTCTGCGTGTCTGTCCACCTCTTACGTAGGTTCTCGAATTGAATATATTAATAAGTTTTTGATATATTTCACTTATTTAATTTTTGCCGCCGTTTCTCCCAAAACTGAACACAAATCATCCCCGAATATGGATCAGACTGTAAACTCCTAAGTTTATCAAGAGGACTTTCTTTTAAAGTGAAGAAAAATAGCTTAAATTTTGCCTCTGCTTATGTGTATAGAAGAAAGGACTTGAAACGCCAGCTTGTCGCTGCTTTTAGGGTATCTGCTTGTCATGCACTTCCGATAACTTGTTCGTGCTAAATATTCACAGATTCCCGCGCACAAATTCGGGGAAAACAATCGCATTAAAATGTATCGTGCATATTGGGGACTATAATTTTAATTTAATGACTTACCGAGTCCATATTAAAATCGTATTATAATGACGCATACTCTGTTTAAATCGAAAAGTAGCGATTCACTTGATGCAATATTGACAGCAAATGTATCAGGTTCCGTGTATAAAATATCATGGATCAGAATTTGCATCAGACTGCCCTCATTAATAGAACTTTAACATTTCAAAATTGATACAGTCTGAAATACCGGAATGCAGCGGTTCGAGTCCCCGACTGCAATATGGGTATTCCCTAGATTTAAGTAATTTGTTATTGTGGGATTTTTGTTAGTTAACGAACATGTTTGAAGGTTTAAATAAATTAAAAAGAAAATGGTAGTTCGCAGCAGAACGCCCTCTGAATAACATTATATCTGAATTACAATATTTCTTTACTTCTCAAATCACGATATTGAAGTCAAATATTATTATTTTTAGACCACCATAAAATACCTTTGTAAATTGCTCATCACTAATCTATCGATAGTTATTGTTGGAAGTTCGAGAAGTAAATCACGCGCTACAAGCAGTCCAAAGGCTCCTTTGATTTTTATTAAAATTTATAAAACATAAAAGGGGCCGAAGTAGGGTGCAAACTAGCATCTCCTCAAAACATTGGTGACCCCGACGTGATCTTTCTTTCTTCTCGCCTTGCCGCAAATCTTACTTTCATTGTTCATCGCTCTTTTGCCGCTGCAGCATAGGCACTAAACTTAAGTACAGACATGTATGTACATATTTCGCACACCGGCTCGAGTGCGCGCTTCTCTCTTATCGCGTTATTTAGTAGATCGGCTATTATAACCAAGCTGTTTGGTGCATATCAGTGCCAAGCACAACCGTTTGCTTAGAAAAGAAGCCGTCGAGCAGATACCTACATACTTACATACACATGCATGTGAATGCAAGTGCCGCTACAATTGATCTCGCAATACATACAAATACACAAGCCGCTGCACACATAAAACGGTAATCGCATTCTCGCACTGCTCACTCTGTGACATTCGCAGTGGTCAAGGGCAAAGCTCTTCTCCATTAGTGGTTTTTGGTGACAGGCCGGAGTACAGTGAGCACTCAACAAAACGTACCAACCGAACATTACCTCGCCAACAACAGAATGGAAAATTCGACAAGTGAAAAGGACTTTTGCAAAGCTAAATGCGCTTCTGTTCAACGCCAACTATTAGCAATGAACGAATTCTTCAGCGCTGGTGAGATGATCAGCTTTGACGAAGCCGATCTGATGGTGCGTATAGAATCTGCGGAGAGCGTGAAGGCCGAGTTTGAAATCAGCCAGTCAAGGCTAGAAAAATTAGATCTGCTCGAGCTTTCAACGGACGCACGCTCAGACTTCTAGAAGGTTTACTGGAAGATCAAATCCACTCTCGCTCGTCAAATGGATGTAGTCACTAAGGGACGTATGACTGACGCCAATTCAAAAACTATCCCACGCTTTGCTGAAAGTACGCACACATTTGCTCACTTGTTCAACCGTAAGTCTCGCCTACCGGAATTGCAGCTGCCCACAGACTGTCATTGGCAGCAATGAGGACCTAGTAAGATTGAGAAATTACAATTTAGATGGTGCTGCTCTCAACACAATCAAATCGTTAGAGCCTGTTGACGTGAATTACGACAAGGCGTTGGAGTTACTCATAAAGCGTTTTAATAATAAGTTGCTACATTTTCAGGGCCACGTGCGGGCTATAGTCGGGCTGCCAGGTGTTGAAAAGGGATCAGCAGAGGCGTTGCGTGAGTTGAGTGACAAAATTAACTCTCATCTTCGGGCGCTTAGCACCATGTCAACAACTGAGGAGGTGGCTGACGGATTACTCATACACACAATATCGCACAAGCTCGATCACCACACCCAGGAAAAGTGGGAGGAGGCGTATGCACGGGATAAGCTACCCAGGTGGACGGATATGTCGGAGTTCTTAGAGAAGAGATGCCGCATGATGGAAAACTTGAAAGGCGCTACGGCACCTACGCCTAGCCACCAGGTGGCCAGAAATGTACAAAAATTGAATTGTAACACATTCATTGCATCCTCATCTAACAATTACCAGCAAATTTGCAATTTTTGCGACTCAAAAGAGGATTTTCTTGTTAAATGCCCATTGTTTTTGAATCTGTCCCCAAGTTTGCGCCACAAGGAGGCCAAGCCATTGCATCTTTGCCTGCTTGAGCAAAGGCCATGGCTTGCAGCAATGTTGGTCAGGTCACTGCAGACATTGTCAACAAAATCAGCATTCGTTGCTGCACATGAGCCCCATCACAACTCAATCATCTGCCCTGTGTACACCAAGCTTGCAGGCTGCAACCACGATCCAGCCTCACGCATCGTCTTCAAGGAATCCACCATCTTTAGCTCTTGTCAGCGCTGCGCTTGAATTCACACCTGAAGCCACGAATGCCCAGCCTGTAGACTATGTGTTGCTTCCAACAGCCATCATATATGCCAAGAGCCACTGGCGTGCATTACTGGATTCTGGATCTCAACTCAACTTTATCACTGCTCGTCTAGTAAAGCAGCTCCAACTCAAAACTTATCATGCTGCCGTATCAATATCTGGTATAGACGAATCAACCCTATCTTCTAACATATCCACTGACATTTCTGCGCAGTCACGTGATAAGAGCTTCAGAACATCATTTTCAGCAGTCGTTACTCGCACTATAACGGATTATCAGCCCCACTTTGGATTAGACATCTCTGGGTGGAATATCCAACGTTTTTCAAATCTCAAAGAATAGATTTATTCCTTTATGCCGGACTATTTTTCGATCTCACTTGCATCGGCCAAATTCGAATGGTGGATGACCTACCAACGCTCTAAAAGACCAAGCTCGGATGGATTGCGTCTGGCGGACTCTCTCGCGTACACAACAAATTGTAAAATTGTCGGACATTGTAAAATAATTCTGGGAAGTCGACAATTGCTGCGGTACAACCCCTGCGCTCTCTGATGAAGACGCACTATGTGAGCAGCTATTTCTCCAAGGCTACACGCGACTAAAGTCAGGGCAGTATTCAGTAAGGCTTCCAGCAAAGCTCAGATTCGACACGCTAGGAGACTCATGTCAACGTGCTCTACGACGTTTCAAGTCGCTCGAAAACAAATTGAACAAAAATCACCAGCTGAAGGAGAGCTACTCTGCATTCATGCTTCCAGGCAGCAGCTTGTCCCACAATTCTATTTACCCCACCACAGCGTAGAAAAGCCAGATAGCTCAACCACCAAATTACGCGACGTTTTTTACATCAGGCGCATCTCTGAATGATCTCTTGCATAAAGGCCCAGCAATTCAACCCAAATTATTCAACATTCTAATTTAGTTTCGTATTTTAAAGGTTGCCATGTGCGGTGACATCTGTAAGATGTACCGCAGTGTCCGAATAACGCATCCAGATCAATTTCTGCAATGCATCTTATGGCATGATCATTAAAATGAAAGCATAAGGACGTACACCCTCGATACAGTAACGTATGGAACCAAACCCGCTGCGTTTCTAGCGATTCGAGCGATGCAGCAGCTGGCCCACGACGAAGAGCCCACCTTTCCACTAGCTGCAAATATAGTTTGTCGCGACTTCTATGTAGACGATTTAATCTCTGGAGGAGACTCTATCGAAGAAGCCATTCAGATCCGACAGCAAGTAAAACTGCTACTGGCTAAAGGTCACTTTCTAATCAGAAAGTGGTGCTCAAACGAGCCTGAAGCATTAAAATGAGAAAGCGAATCCGATTGTGAGAAGCTACTGGAGTTCAAGGATGGCACCAACATTGCAAAGGCGCTTGGTTTAGCTTGGAGCCCTAGCTCTGATAGCCTGCTTTTCAAATTTGCAGAGATCGTACCCGAAGGATCAGTCACAAAGCGGAGCATATTATCAATGATAGCGTGTTTTTACGATCCGCTCGGATTGATCGCGCCCATCTCTACCAGGTTAAAGGTATTTCTCCAAGCACTGTGAAAGGAAAAGGTCAATTGGGACGAATGCCTGTCGCAGTCGCTGCACTTCGAATAGATCAAACTCATATCGCAACTCTCATTTGTCAGCAGCTTGAAATTCTCCTGTTTTGTATTGATGCCGCTGGCTACGAATGAGTTGCATGGATTTTGCGACGCCAGCACAGCCGCTTATGGTGCTTGCGTATTTGTCAGATCCGAAATGCAAGGGGTATTTTCATCACATTTGCTATGCTCTAAATCAAGGGCCGCCCCGTTAAAGATGCTGACAATCCCAAAGCTTGAGCTGGCAGCTGCATTTTTATTATCAGAGCTCATAGGAAACATCGCCAAGAGCATTCAGTTCGAATGCAGATATCCTTGCTGGACCGACTTAACAGTAGCGCTTGCATAGATTCGTGAATCACCTTCAAAGTTTAACGTCTTTATATCCAACAGGGTATCACAAATACAGGAGCGCACCAAGGGCATAACCTGGCATCATGTACCCTCTCAGCTGAACCCTACGGACATTTTATCACGTGAATGCACACCTCTGGAACTTTTGGACTCACAGCTATGGCATAATGGGCCCCTATTCATACAGGCCGCTAGCTCGACTTGGCCTCAAAACGTCGCCTATCCCATTGAGCTTCCAGAACGACGCCAGAAAGTGCTGGTACTATCAACGAAGACGGACCTATCAGAATATTGCAAATTCAACAACACATTTGCCAAGTTACAGCGTACTTTCGCATACGTGTATCGATTTATAGCACTCAAAAGGTCCACTCACTCCAGATGATATCAAGTGCGGAACGCATTTACTTATAAAAAACATTCAACTTACGCACTTCGCCGACGAGTACAAAGCCCCCACCCCACCATCTCTCCTCCCAGCGATACTAGCACATCGGAGGTCTCAAGGCTGTCTCGAATATTATCAACAGGTGCGTGCGCTGCTTTCGAATGCGACCTAAACTTCTGAAGCAAGTCATGGCCCCGCTACCAGCTGAGCGTGTGCTGCCAAGTCCGACGTTTCACGTAACTGGCATTGACTTTTGCGGTCCTTTCTAGGTCAAATCAGAGCTCAGGAATCGGTCACCAACGAAGTGCTACATCTCAATTTGTATATGCTTTGCAACGAAAGCAACGCATTTAGCGTTGGTAGAGGACCTGTCCACGTCTTCGTTTATCGCTGCTTTGAAGAGATTTATCAGCCTTCGAGGGAAACCGCTTACAATATGGACAGACAACGCCACAAATTTCGTGGGTGCTCGAAATGAGCTGAAGGAACTGCGCGACCGGTTTTTTAAGCGATCCACAGCGCAATGAAATTGTTCGCAACTGCCTAGCACTGGGAGTCAACTGGAAATTCATTCCGCCCCGTTCGCCACATTTTGGAGGATTGTGGGAGGCCGCTGCCAAGTCAGCAAAACATCATTTTTACCGCGTCGTTGGAAATTCTCTTCTCTCATTCCACGAATTCCGAACTCTCATCTGTCAAACATCCGCAATGCTTAACTTAAGACCGCTTTGCTCTATTACAGAAAACCCGAATGACTTTGAGATACTCACGCCTGGGCACTTCATCTGGGGCAAAGCCAATGCCACTATCGACGAGCCAGACATAACTCACCTAAGCATAGGTCGCCTCATCCGTTGGCAGCGAATATGTCACATGCAGCAATCATTTTGGAAGAAATGGAGTACATCGTATTTGTCATTGCTAAAAAAGCGCGGGAAATGGCGATCGTCCAAGCAAAATCTTCAGGCCGGCAGCATCGTGCTGCTCAAGGAGGACAATGCACCACCACTCAGGTGGCCGCTTGGTCGAGTCGACAGCGTCATCACATTTGTAAATTTTTAGAACATATTTTTGCACATAATAACTACTATTATGTTTTTTTTTCTCATTAAGACTTAATTATTGGTGTGGTTGTTGAGTAGGGGTTGCAAGTTCCAAGCCTACTGAGAAAACAATTTTTTAAATTTAATTTTATTACTACTTAAGCAAACGAGCGTGTAGCGCGAGCTTCATTTGGTGTCGGAAGAAGAGGGTTCAGGTCGGGAGCTCCCGACTAGAACCTCTTACTTGTTTTTGTTTAAATTATTTTTTCCCTGTCGGTCGAACTACTATTTGTATTTTTGGCACTCTTTTAGTTTTTAATAGAATAAAAATAAAATTAAATAAAAAATCATTTAATTTAAAGAAATTATATTAATATTTGCATCGACTTTAAAAACAAATTTTACACGGAGACGGAGACTACCTTAGTACACAACTTGCATTCATATGTGAATACAAATTTGGGATAGGTCATGCATGATAAGCTCTAGAAAACATACAAAATTTATTACACATTCAAATATGCTGTTATGTATGTATATTCACACACATACAAACATAATTGCTTGTACGGCCTTCATAGAGCCGAAGCTGAGAGTATATTCTATTTTTATACCCTGAACCCATTGAAAATGGGTAAAAAGGGTATAATGTATTTGTGCAAATGTATGTAACAGGCAGAAGGAAGCATCTCCGACCCCATAAAGTATATATATTCTTGATCAGCATGAAAGGTTGAGAAACACGAAAGAAAATGTGTTTTAGCCTGCAAGCACGTGCAGCAGCAAGCGCAAATTCCAAGAATTTCTGTATACATGTACACACACATTCATGCGCGTCTTCTTTGAATTCTATCAACATCATTGCAATTGCGATTGTATTGTTTTCTGTGCTGCTATTTTAATTCGCTTTTTTCTCATTAAAAGTTAATTATTGGTGTGGCTATTGAGTATAGGCGGCGGAAAGTAGAGCGGTCAGTTGCGAGTTCGAACCCTGCCAAGGAAAATATTTTTTTTTAATTTATCTTTGATACTACTTAAGCAGACGAGCGCCTAGCGCGAGCTGTGTTTGGTGTATATAAGAATAAGAGGGTTCAGGGTATCCCCTAGCCGGGAGCTCCCGACTAGAACCTCTTACTTGCTATACCCTGAACCCATTGAAAATGGGTAAAAAGGGTATAATGTATATATATTCTCTATATATATTCTCTATTTTTATACCCTGAACCCATTCAAAATTGGTAAAAAGGATATAATGTTTTTGTGCATATGTATGTAACAGGCAGAAGGAAGCATCCGACCCCATAAAGTATATGTATTCTTGATCAATAACCGAGTCGATTTAGCCATGTCTGTCTGTAAAAAGGATATCATGTTTTTGTGCAAATGTATGTTACAGGCAGAAGGAAACATCCGACCACATAAAGTATATGTATTCTTGATCAGTATCAAAAGCCGAGTCGATCTAGCCATGTCCGTCTGTCTGTCCGTCCGTCCGTCTGTCCGTATGTATGAACGCGCCAAACTTGACATGTAGTTTCTAAAACAATTTATATATATCAATTATCTTTCATTTTATACCTATCACCTGTTGGAAGAAGAGGGTTCAGGGTATCCCCTAGTCGGGTGCTCCCGACTAGAACCTCTTGTTAGCTTTTGGCTCTTTCGGCAGTGAGAGCGCAATGATACTCAAGCTGCATAGTTGCATTTCGTTGTATGGCGTTACTCATCTTAGTGTTTATATTGTCTTTGGTTCTGCCTAGTATGGATTGTTCACTTATTACTGATTTCACCTGCACACCGGGAATGGTGGTCAATACATTTGCCTTTTGTGTTTTCGTGCAATGTATTAACGGTGAAAAATCTAAACCAAATATATTCATAAATTTGAAATTAGTATCTCTAACAAAAACTTCTGCTATTACTTCTGTGGTGTTCATTTTAAACATTCATAAATATTAATGCATATAGACAAATTTTAAAGAAAATATCTCTTGCCAAAGCACATTGAATATTGTTAAAAGTGGATATATACATATATGTCGCATCGTTATTATTATTTTAATATTATAATATTATGATTATTATTATTGTATATGTTCAATTAAATTCCATCACTATCATTTAAGTACGATATCTAATGAAATGTATCATCGCTAATGAAAGAAGTCCAAAACAGACGATGTTGAGCGTTTTCTCTATGTCCGTTATTCTCTTCCTTTATCCTTTTCCTACTTGGGTCTTCTGTCTCAAAATTACACGTGGTTTTGCGAGCCCAACAGAGTTGTCTGTTTTGCGTAGCCTCGGCCAGACAGTGCATTAGAGCGAGAGATATATAGTCTTTGACTCGTAGACGTCAGGAAGATGTGTGCCAATACTGTATGTATTATGCGAGCATAATTGTGAAATTGCAGTCAGTCGAAAATTAGAGCTGAAGCATGTCAATGTCAAGGAAACGTAAGGCTGGCGCCACGATGGTGGAAGCGCAGGAGGATTATCTGATAGGAAACCATTCTACGACATATACATATATATAAATTATAATATGATTCTTTATAGATCTCTTTTTATTCTGTACGTTTTTCACTTATTTTTTCTTTTTATTTTCTTATATTTTATCCAGATCATTTGTGGCCTGCTTATATATTTCTATTTAAGGCATAAATTGTGCAATTTGTAAATTGTATAGAAGATATTGTTGCACAAAATAACTACTATTATTATTAACAATGTTACTAATAATTTTTGATCTGGGCTTTCTACTTCTATGGTGTGTCATATATATTCTCTATTTTTATACCCTGAACCCATTAAAAATTGGTAAAAACGATATAATGTTTTTGTGCAAATGTATGTAACAGGAAAGGATATAATGTTTTTGTGCAAATGTATGTTACAGGCAGAAGGAAACATCCGACCCCATAAAGTATATGTATTCTTGATCAGTATCATTAGCCGAGTCGATCTAGCCATGCCTGTCTGTCTGTCCGTCCGTCCGTCC
Source organism: Drosophila borealis (assembly GCA_035045885.1). Classification (NCBI taxonomy): domain Eukaryota; kingdom Metazoa; phylum Arthropoda; class Insecta; order Diptera; family Drosophilidae; genus Drosophila; species Drosophila borealis. The sequence continues at coordinate 104,894 of JAWNOR010000083.1, read as the reverse complement.
GTCTGTCCGTCTGTCCGTCCGTCCGTCCGTCTGTCCGTCTGTCCCCGTGTATGAACGCAAGGATCTCAGAACCCTTGAAATTTTAGCTGTAGGTCCTCTTAGTACATGCGCAGATCGAGTTTGTTTCCGATAATCGATAACTTGTTCCGTTTCCAAGTAATCGATAACGAAATCCTGTTTTTTGAGCAATTTTGGTAAATAATAAGAGCTAGAATCACCAAATATGACATGCAGCTTTTAGAGTAGTATATATATATGAAGTGTCTTTCATTTTATAGCTATCGCCACCTCCCCGTTATCTAATTAAGCCTCAATTTAAATGCAATTGTCATTTTGAGAATACACGAATATTTTATAGTACAATGAGATATACTAATGAAAATTACATCAAGGTCGGTTAAGAAACACGAAAGAAAATGTGTTTTGGCCTGCAAACACGTGCAGCAGAACGCGAAAATTCCAAGAATTTCTGTATACATGTACACACACATTCATGCGCTTTTTCTTTGAATTCTATCAACATCATTGCAATTGCGATTGTATTGTTTTCTGTGCTGCTATTTAAATTCGCTTTTTCTCATTAAGAGTTAATTATTGGTGTGGCTATTAAGTAGAGGCGGCGGAAAGTAGCGCGGTCAGTTACGAGTTCGAACCCTGCCGAGGAAACTATTTTTTTTTGTTTTGGCTGGTGTGGCTGCTGAGTAGAGGCGTAAGCAAGTAATGCGGTCAGTTGCGAGTTCGAACCCTGCCAAGGAAACATTTTTTTTTAAATTTATCTTTATTACTACTAAAGCAAACGAGCGCGTAGCGCGAGCTGCGTTTGGTGTGTATTGAATTTCGATAAAACTCACTAAACTAAATAACTATAACGCGAAACCACATAAGACTCAGCAATATTTTATTAAATTTATACATTTTAAATTCAGTGGCAGACTGACTTAATTGAAATTAAGAGTCAAATTTATTTTGAATGTAGTTTTGGATCATTTTAGGTTAAAGTAAAATTAATAATGTGAATTAACATAAATGACGTTATTAAATACATGCATTTAAAATGAATTTTTTTGTAATTCCAAATTTTTTTAACATAAATTAATATTAATATACGAAATAGTATAATCAATTTATTTTAAATATGGTCAACATATTTATTATTTAATCTATTTGCGGAGTTCCTTGATTTAGCCTTGCGCTGATTATCTATCCATGTTTTTTACTTGCGCCGGTGTCCTACATTTTAGATATGTAGAATTATTTATAACTGTGTTGCATTGATTAAGTGACGGCAATCCTTTAAGCGACAACAGGTCGCCAAAAGCCTGGTATATTTCTTCACGCTCTTCATTCGACCACCGGTTTCTTATCGTTTTTCCAAATGATGATCCTGTTAAATAATAGAGTTTAATACAATTTAGTGTAAAAAAGAATAACGTTTTAGTAATATAGAAAAATATTAAAAACTTTGCAGTCGGTTGCAACCGTCGCAATACTCAATCAGCCTACTGTGAGGCGGCCACTAAAGTAGCCACCGCACAGTTTATAATTATAGTTATATTATATAAGCATTGTATTAGTTATAAGAATGGTTAAGGCAAGATGCCGAAGTATTGAAGTTAGTTAAGGGCAAGAAGGCCAATTTACGTTTGAATTTACCCGCCGGCCGCCGCAGCAACCGTGCGTTGTCGATCGGTTGCTCAACACCGTCTTCGAGAGCACAACTTCAATTCGGCGGCGAAGAGCGAAAGCTCCGAGGCGAGGTTGCGAAAGCTCGCGGCGAAGTTGAACAGCCGAAGCGAGCGCATGGCTTGCCGGCGAGCGTGCCGGCACTTTGGATCGAACATCAAGAGTGAGTAGAAGTGCTGTGCGAGATAAACGGAGTCATAGATGGTATAGCGGAGCGCTAGGGCTCCAAGCAGTGCGGCAGGGCCCTAAGTCTAGGAAGTATAGTAGGGTAGTGTTAAGTAAATCAGTGAATAAAGTGCATATGCTGCAAGTAACGAAGGAAATCTGCTAATTCTTTATCCTTCAGTAACCCTATCTGTTCTAACATCGGAATCGGCCGATGTTCACCCTAACCAAGAGCGGGAACATGTGGTGCGGGACTATGGCCTGTGAGCGGGCATTACGGGTTAGCTGTTAGGGAGTATAGTGGTACGAGGCCACGGCCCGGCAGAGAGATAGAGTGTTTAGGTAGTGGAGTTGGTGCGAGGCCACGGCCCGCTAGTACAGTTGGTGCGAGGCCACGGCCCGCTAGTGTAGTTGGTGCGAGGCCACGGCCCGCTAGCATAGATGGCACGAGGCCGCGGCCCGATGGTGTATGTGTGTAGAGGTAGATCTGGTTTGGTTTGGACAGGATACTCACCCCCCCCCCCCTAAGCCCTCTCTCCCAGCGAAATTATAAATATCTTGTAACTCGCTAGACCTGGTAAGACTGAGATTTATACCCCGGCCAGAAGCTTCCTTACAAGTGGCGCCCGAGCAGGGACCAAGAGGCGTTTAGGGGTGTGGCATGTCGGCGGATTAAAGCCCGCAAGCATGCCCGAATAGGTATTTTCAAAAAAAAAAAAAATATATATATATAGGGTATTTCTAGTCGGGTATACCCTAGAGGGAAGGTAACCTAGCAGAGAGCAAGAAAATAAGAAGGTCATGTGTGTGCGAAATATGAAAATTGGGTATTAAGTAGTCCGGTATACCCCAGAGAACATTTCTATACCCTGTGTTAGGCATAGTCAGAAAATGAACACGTGCAGCTGGTGAGTGACAAAAATGCTAGCAGCAAGCCGGCAAGCAAGATAAAGAGACGAAAACATAACGGTCGGTCGTAAAAGTACAGCGCGCGCGCGCCAGCCGGGCGACTTCGTGACCACGCTTGCACACGGGTGCCCAAACGCGCGGCGCAGTCGACGTCGGCGTCGAAGGGCCGTTAAGGCGTCGCGGCAGCAGCTGTACAGTGGGACGAATTCAACTCTCGCGCGGTGAAAAGTTGAATTCGTGAGTACAGTTGGCGAAAGTGTTGAGAGCGGGTATGTTTAATGGTGAATACGAACCAAGTGAACGATAAGAACTAATAAGCAGCAAACAGGTCAAATGGACGCGGGTTAAAAGTGAAAAGATCATAAAGAGGATTGTTTATTTTTTTGAGTATTTTTTTGTGAAGTGGACGAAAATAAGAAAAATAAATAAATAAAAATGAAGAAATAATACTAAACAAACAGAAAAAAAAAATAAATAAATAAATAAAATAAATAATTAAATTAACAAATAAATTAAATAAAAATATATAATTAAATAAAAATATATGAACCAGAATGTATAAAGGAAAACAATAAAGATTAAGGCAGCGACCAAAGTGAGGAATGGCTAAGCTTAAAAGAACATGAAGTGCATTTTCGTAGGGTTTTTTTTTATGCGTTTATGGAAGTGAAAGAAAAGGGAAATAAACCAATAAGAAACAAATAACAAAAGTGGATAAACAAGAGAGGAACAAAGTGGCAAGGACACCGACATAAAATAAAATAAGTAAAAGGACCGACGGAACCCCTAGAAGGGGAAGAGAGGGAAACAGCGACGTCGACTAGCAAGAAAGTATACCATAAAGGATGGAGGCAGGTGAGTGCCAAAACCCGGGGGTAGGCGTCCGATGGATTCACCAGCGACGTAAAGAGGAGTTAGTGGCGATCGCCCAGGAGTTTGGGCTGGAGAAGGAGGGGCGCGTGGAGGAGCTACGTAAGCGGCTGTCCACCTACGTGCAGGATGGCGGTCATTCGACTGGGGTTTGGGCTCGGCTTGCCGAGCTGGAATCCCCAGTACGCTAAAACTCTTGAGCCGCCATCTTGGGGCGTCCCACCCGACTTTGGTGGACGGCCACGGCAAAAGTCAGAACCTGACCTCCGAAGTTCCCAGTTGTACGGGCATTTGCAGGCGCCCACCCCGAGTTTGACCGTCTCGGGCGTGGAGGCAGTTCCCGTTCTCGGGGGAAAATGAAGACCGCCGAGCAACTGCGGTCAGCGCAGAGGTGAGGAGGTCCCTTGCTGAACCGGGTGGTGGTTTCCGCTACGCTAGACCGCACCATCCATCGGAAGCAAGGCCACTTCCCAATGTCCCGGAGCAAGTTCGGAAGTGGGGTATGAGGTACGATGGACGCTCCGACCCCCTTGGGTTCTTAGAGGACCTCGAGGAGCGCGCTATCACCTATGGTATAGCCCTCGACCGTATGCCCAGGGCAATGAGCGAGGTGTTCTGCGATAGGGCTGCTCGTTGGTTTCTGAGCAGTGGGCTAAGGGATGTGCCGTGGGCCGTGTTTAGGAGGGATTTCTTGGAGTTTTTCCTGCCCCCTCGTTACTTCGAGAGGCTTGAGGACGAGATCCGATCTCGGAGGCAGCGCGTAGGTGAAGCGTTCAAGGAATATTTGATAGAGCTGAGGGCTCTTATGCACCACGCTAGATACGAGCCGGCACAAGAATTGCATCGGATCTACGAGAACGCCGCTCCGGAATACAGGCTCTATGTGCGACGGCAAGACTTTTCTACCCTATCCCAGCTAACTCAACTGGCCGTAGAATACGAGACCGTCGTGAGGCAGAGGGCGGAGTACTCAGGCAGCCAACCCTTGGGTCAGGGTGTCTCTAGTTCAAATAGTGCAGAGTGGGCGAGGACGGCGCAATCCTCGGGATATCTCAATCCGTCCCGGTCTGCTCCCAGCGGATCTGGGACGACCGTTGTGGACAACAGGGTCTCCACCCTACCCGCTGCAACTCACGCAGAGGTGGCCCATCAGATGATGAGCCAAGAGGCCGGGAACGGATTTGATCCGCGACGGACGTGTCGTAGGTGCGCACAGGAGGGGCATCTTGCCAGGGAATGTCCCAACGCCCCTGTCTTGTTTTGTTGGGTATGTGGAAGCCGGGGCAGAAGTAGTCGGGAGTGTTGCCGCCGCGCGGAGACGGGAAACGGGCAACGGCGTCGTCCGGACCAGGATCGGGTCGGCGCCAATACGCACGGAACGCAGTAATAGGACACCCACTGAAGGTGGACGGTGGCCGGATCGTCGCTACGGTAGAGATTGGCGGACGAACGATGCCCGCCACGATCGATACCGGAGCCACTCGTAGCTTCATGAGTGAGGACTGTGTACGCAAATGGACGATCCGGGGAAGAGCGGAGGAAACACAGGCACGTATCCGCCTGGCAGATGGGTCCACCCTAGAGGTAGAAAAGGCTTTGGGAGTAGACGTCAGCTTAGGGGGGAAAATGATCAGCATGACGATGCTCATCATGCCCTCAATGCTGGACCACGTAATCCTGGGTATGGATTTTTTGGGGGCGATGGGTACCACAATACGCTGCGGCGAGGCGGAACTGGTCCTAGAAGCAGTGACGACACCAGGGCATGGAAAGGGAGCACCTGCTCGGCTACAGAGGGAGCCGGAGGAAGGCCTCCCAGGGCATGGAAAGGGAGCACCTGCTCGGCTACAGAGGGAGGCCGGAGGAAGGCCTCCCAAGGCATGGAGAGGGAGCACCTGCTCGGCTACAGAGGGAGCCGGAGGAAGGCCTCCCAAGGCATGGAGAGGGAGCACCTGCTCGGCTACAGAGGGAGCCGGAGGAAGGCCTCCCAGGGCATGGAAAGGGAGCACCTGCTCGGCTACAGAGGGAGCCGGAGGAAGGCCTCCCAGGGCATGGAAAGGGAGCACCTGCTCGGCTACAGAGTGAGCCGGAGGAAGGCCTCCCAAGGCATGGAAAGGGAGCACCTGCTCGGCTACAGAGGGAGCCGGAGGAAGGCCTCCCAAGGCATGGAAGGGGAGCACCTGCTCGGCTACAGAGTGAGCCGGAGGGAAGGCCTCCCAAGGCATGGAAAGGGAGCACCTGCTCGGCTACAGAGGGAGCCGGAGGAAGGCCTCCCAAGGCATGAAAAGGGAGCACCTGCTCGGCTACAGAGGGAGCCGGAGGAAGGCCTCCCAAGGCATGGAAGGGGAGCACCTGCTCGGTTACAGAGGGAGCCGGAGGAAGGCCTCCCAGGGCATGGAAAGGGAGCACCTGCTCGGCTACAGAGGGAGCCGGAGGAAGGCCTCCCAGGGCATGGAAAGGGAGCACCTGCTCGGCTACAGAGGGAGCCGGAGGAAGGCCTCCCAAGGCATGGAGAGGAGCACCTGCTCGGCTACAGAGGGAGCCGGAGGAAGGCCTCCCAAGTCATAAGAAGGGAGTACCTGCTCGGCCTTCGACGGGAAAAGGTCAGAAAAAGGGGAATAAAGTCCGGCCCGAATCGACAGCCTGGAGAACCCAAAAGGTGGCGCATAGAGCTGCAGAGGCAGACTTCTAATGGCTACGGGAGCGGCACGGCGGGAATGTGCAACAGAAAAGACGGAGTAGGAGCGATGACCAGAATCCACACGGACATAGAAGGCCAGGAGCGATTGCCAGAATCGAGCGGCCACGGAGTGCTATCTGGAATCGAAGTGGTCCCTGGAGGCGGCGATAACGGCTTCGAAGAGGCGGAGTGGCCAGCGGATCTGGACCCAGAATTGAGGGAGTTCCTGGAGTCAGAGCTGGCTCTCTTCGAGGGGTTGCAGGGAATCTCGCACATCGCGGAGCACCGAATCCGGCTGAAGGATGACAAGCCGTTGAAGCAAAGGTACTACCCCAAGAATCCGGCCATGCAGAGGGTGATTGACGAGCAAGTGGATGAGTTGATCCGGGCAAATGCCATCGAGCCGTCGCGTAGTCCGCACAGCGCCCCAATCGTCTTGGTCAAGAAGAAGACTGGCGAGTGGCGTATGTGCATTGACTACCGACAACTCAACGCGCATTCCATTCCGGACGCTTATCCAGTGCCTCGTATTAACCACATCCTGGAGCGGTTGCGTCACGCCCGGTTCATCTCCACTCTGGATTTGAAGCACGGGTACTGGCAGATACCGATGGCAGCCGATAGCCGGGAGTGTACGGCGTTCACAGTCCCTGGAAGAGGTCTTTTCCAATGGCGGGTGATGCCATTCGGCTTACACTCGGCATGTGCGACATTCCAGCGCGCTTTGGATACGGTAATAGGGCCGCAGATGGAGCCTCATGCGTTCGCCTACCTAGACGACATCGTAGTAATAGGAGCGACGAAAACACAGCATGTAGAGAATTAGAGGGAGGTATTCCGCCGGCTAAGGGCGGCCAATCTCCGATTAAATAGAAAAAAATGCAGCTTCTTCCGGGAGAGGTTAGTCTACCTAGGACATGTGATTTGCGGAGAAGGGATACGGACCGACCCGGAGAAAGTGGAGGCGATACGAAACCTGAGGGCACCAACAAATTGCAAAGAATTGCGACAGTGTCTCGGGATGGCGTCATGGTACAGGCGTTTCGTACCCAATTTCGCGACCCAGGTACAGCCACTCACGGCGCTCTTAAAGAAGGGGCAGAAATGGGCATGGGAGCAAGAACAGGAGGAGGCATTGCGTCAATTGAAGGAGAGCTTGACGACTGCCCCTGTGTTGGCTTGCCCCGACTTTTCCGCCAAGTTCGTCTTGCAGACTGACGCGAGTGAGTATGGCCTCGGCGCAGTGCTGACGCAGACGATCGATGGACAAGAGCGGGTGATAGCATACGCGAGCCGAAAGTTGCTAAAGGCCGAGGTAAACTACTCCGCCACTGAGAAAGAGTGCCTGGCAATCGTGTGGTCGATCCGGAAGTTGCGTTGCTACCTAGAAGGGTACCGATTCGACGTAATAACGGACCATCTAGCGCTCAAGTGGCTGAATTCGATCGAGAGCCCGTCAGGAAGGATTGCGCGATGGGCATTGGAACTGCAGCAATTCCAATTTGACGTTCATTATCGTCGAGGGAAGCTCAACGTCGTGGCCGATGCCCTGTCGAGGCATCCTCTAGAGACCTGTCAACAAGCAGTGGTGGCCGAGGCTCCCTGCAAATGGGTCGCGAGGATGCGTGCTAGAATCGCTGAAGAGCCAGTCAAGTTCCCGGATTACACCGAGGAAAACGGACAGCTATATAGGCATTTGGGTCACCGGATAGACGATGAGGACTACATCCCTTGGAAACTATGCGTAGGCAGTGGTCAACGCCAGAGGGTACTGCGGGAATGTCATGATGCTCCCACGGCCGGACATCAAGGTGTCAGAAAAACGGTGGCGAGGTTGGCCCAGCGGTACTACTGGCCGGGTATGTTCCGCGATGCCGCCAGATATGTGAAATGTTGCGAAGACTGCCAAAAATTCAAGAGTGAGCAACTCAAACCGGCTGGTCGCATGCTGACGAGGCAGGTGGCAGAGCCGATGGCCGTACTTTGCGCGGACTTCGTCGGACCCCTTCCACGGTCGAAACATGGAAACACGATGCTATTGGTGTTCCATGACGCTTTTTCGAAATGGGTGGAGTTGGTCCCTCTTCAAAGAGCCACGGCAGCACACCTGCAAACTGCGTTTCGAGAGAGGATTCTAAGTAGGTTCGGGGTACCTAGAAAGTTTGTGTGCGACAACGGGGTACAATTTACGAGTCGGAGCTTCAAGTCATTTTTGGGGTCCCTGGGTGTAGAGATCCAGTATACCGCCCCGTACTGTCCACAAGAGAATCCCACCGAGAGGACTAACCGGACTGTTAAGACCATGATAGCGCAATTTATTGAGGGCCAACAGAGTTCATGGGATGAACTCCTGCCCGAGATCTCGCTGGCGGTCAACACGAGCGTGGCAGACTCAACGGGCTTTAGTCCCGCTTTCCTGATGCAGGGCAGGGAACCTCGGTTACCCGCAGCTCTGTACGATCAGGTAACTCCGGGGTCCGCAACTAGTGCGCTCGACCCTAGGACAAAGGCGGATAGGCTAAAAGAAATTTTTAATATCGTCCACAGCAACCTCCAGCGCGCGTCAAAGGACCAGGGCAGGCAGTACAACTTGCGAAGACGAGAGTGGCGGCCTTCGTTGGACTCGATGGTCCTGTTGAGGCAGCACCAGTTGTCCAACGCTGCCGAAGGTTTCGCCGCAAAGTTGGCACCCAAATTTGACGGCCCCTACAAAGTCGTCAAATTCATATCCCCCAATATTGTGCGGCTGGTGAAACCAGACGACCGCAAGAAGAGGGTGGCCAACATCTCACAATTGAAACCCTTCTACAGAAAGACGACGAGCGACGAAGAAGACGAAGATCCAGGGCACGTAAATGCCCACGAGTAACGAAGGATGATTAAGCTTAGATAAAACTAACATTAACAACATAATTCAGAATAGGCATAGTAAAGTGTGAGCCGCACTGAGAGAATAGGGCATTAACAAATAAGTAAAGAGTAAGTTAACCAATAAGCTGAACTTTCAGATGGAACCCGAAGTTATCGACATATCGTCAGACGAAGACAACAGCGACGGGGAGAGCGAGTACAGCGTTACGCTGAACGCGAAAGGCGACGTGACCGTCACCTGTCCGAAGTGAGGGGGGGGGGTGTGAGGCGGCCACTAAAGTAGCCACCGCACAGTTTATAATTATAGTTATATTATATAAGCATTGTATTAGTTATAAGAATGGTTAAGGCAAGATGCCGAAGTATTGAAGTTAGTTAAGGGCAAGAAGGCCAATTTACGTTTGAATTTACCCGCCGGCCGCCGCAGCAACCGTGCGTTGTCGATCGGTTGCTCAACACCGTCTTCGAGAGCACAACTTCAATTCGGCGGCGAAGAGCGAAAGCTCCGAGGCGAAGTTGCGAAAGCTCGCGGCGAAGTTGAACAGCCGAAGCGAGCGCATGGCTTGCCGGCGAGCGTGCCGGCACTTTGGATCGAACATCAAGAGTGAGTAGAAGTGCTGTGCGAGATAAACGGAGTCATAGATGGTATAGCGGAGCGCTAGGGCTCCAAGCAGTGCGGCAGGGCCCTAAGTCTAGGAAGTACAGTAGGGTAGTGTTAAGTAAATCAGTGAATAAAGTGCATATGCTGCAAGTAACGAAGGAAATCTGCTAATTCTTTATCCTTCAGTAACCCTATCTGTTCTAACATCGGAATCGGCCGATGTTCACCCTAACCAAGAGCGGGAACATGTGGTGCGGGACTATGGCCTGTGAGCGGGCATTACGGGTTAGCTGTTAGGGAGTATAGTGGTACGAGGCCACGGCCCGGCAGAGAGATAGAGTGTTTAGGTAGTGGAGTTGGTGCGAGGCCACGGCCCGCTAGTACAGTTGGTGCGAGGCCACGGCCCGCTAGTGTAGTTGGTACGAGGCCACGGCCCGGCAGAGAGATAGAGTGTTTAGGTAGTGGAGTTGGTGCGAGGCCACGGCCCGCTAGTGTAGTTGGTGCGAGGCCACGGCCCGCTAGCATAGATGGCACGAGGCTGCGGCCCGATGGTGTATGTGTGAGAGGTAGATCTGGTTTGGTTTGGTCAGGATACTCACCCCCCCCCTTAAGCCCTCTCTCCCAGCGAAATTATAAATATCTTGTAACTCGCTAGACCTGGTAAGACTGAGATTTATACCCCGGCCAGAAGCTTCCTTACACTACCAGAACAATTTATTAGGTGATATCAATTTTAAATATTCGCCACGCACCCAGATAATCGTAGGAAAAATAATTTTTATCGATCTTCAGAGTAGTCCATCAATAGTATACATGAAAAAGTTAGCCAAGCTCTAAGATTGTGTAAGCTTTGCGATTGTGCAATTTAGAACGATTTTTAGGATTTACAAAGCCCCCAGTGGTCGTCATTATATAACTGTAGCACTTTACCTATCGTGGATATATACGCGTATATTTTTCAAGCCCAAAGTTTCTAACTTCAATGGGCCCGCAAAACAAGCACGATATATTTTTTCACTTTGCGAATGAGGATAAATAGGACAGACTAATCACAATGCATGTAAGCACGTGAAAAAATATGTAGGTTGCAATTCAATACTCACTACTTGGACGCTTTCCTTTTGCATTGGATTTTTCTACAATTTCATCATCGGAAATATTAAATTCGCTTTCTGATCGCTGTTCAGAATAATCTGCAAAATACATTTTAAGTATAATGTAAAAACATTGACAATAGGGCTTATTGGATAAGTAATTATTAGATAAGTTAAAATATTATATTCACACACTAACTAAACTTAGTATCACTCACAACCTTGATGAATATATTTACTTACTTTCTTTTAACTGATCAAGGGCTACTGTGTTTTCATCCTCAACATTATTTCCAAGAGCTGCCATAAGCATATGGAATACTTCGGCAATCTGCGCTACTGTTACAGGGATTCTGTAGATTTCTTTATGTATATCTTTATGATGACCCATAAAATTGGCAAGCCTATCAATTTCGACATCTTCGGCGTTAATTATCGATGTATAGGTAGCTAAATGCTTTTGAAGCATCGTTCCCCTTAAGGCCCACACTCCAGGGCAAATCTTTTTTAGAATGGGGCAAGCCCGTACATACTGCTTTGCTAAAGGCTTGGCGTTAGGCACGCTAAATACGTAATCATTATTTTGCTTAACACCAGCTCTTTTACGATATTTAAGAATAGTTTCAATACAATACTTGTCAAACGTTGTGAGCAGCACTGGCACAGTTCGATTTAGTTTTCCACGGATAGTCAACCTTGTGTATTTTTGAGCAATTTCTCTAGTTTCTTTCGTGAGACGGTCGAAGTTTTCTTTATCTACATTTTCATCGATGGCGTGGCCTGTTAGATAGTTCTCAATTGTTAGTCTTTCAATTTCACCAGCTCTACGGCGGTAAAAAATTTGAAGGCCAATTAGTGTGCTTTGTATTAACGATGTCCATGACAAAAAATCAAACTTAATTTTCAGCATACTAAGAGATTTTTCAGATTTTTTTATCACATAATCAAAAAGTTTTTTGATGTCTTCTTTACATGGTAGGATAGTGGGTAGGGCTCTTTTTTTCTTTGACTGATCTTCTATAGCTTTTTTGTTTATAAAAAGAGGGATTTCGGTTTCCCATAGAACAAGAAAATTTTTAATTAATTTTTTTTTTTCATGATATTGTGTTTTAATGCAATGAGTCCATAATATTTTTGCGCACTTTTTAATTAAAGTTGTAAGGTTCGCTGCGACTGAAGGTGTTTTAAAAAACAACAAAGAAGAGTCCCACTGAGCCACTTTTCTGATACAAGATATCATTAAATCCAAATGTTTGGGATTAATGGCATCTTTAAGTTCCTGTATCTCATTGGATTCAGATTTTTTTATTTCATTTAATAGTCTGCTTAGCAATCTCATGTTTGCTCTGATCATATCGTACTGAAGTTCGCCGTGCTTCATAGATTCTGCGTTTGCGAATAAAACAATCAATTCATCATATATCAGATTTCGAGATATTGGATCATCATTTAAAACAGGCATTATTTTTGTGCGCACAACGTCGTTTGCACTTTTATGCATAAAGCCGGCTTTGGAGCGACCTTGCTTAAGCACGTCACGAGTTCCTTTCATATGATCGCTGCCTTTGCAATTATTAATATGACTTCGTATTGTGCTTTTAGGAAAAAATCCAGCTTGCAACATATGAAATCAACAGCTTCATTTTTAGAATTAACTCGCTTTTGACGGGGCACGATTAGAGTTCCATTATTTAACGATGCATCGATATTATGGATATAATCACCATTTTTTCTGATTTCATCAATAAGTAATCTCCGAGTTTTGTCATTTTTCGGCAGGCATATGAATTTTTGTACTTGCGGCTCATTTTTATGAACAAGCTGCAAGTGACGAGCGAATTTTGTTTGCAACTTATTGCAAAATAAGCAAAAATGTTTCTTAAAATTTTTTTGGGTTTTCGCAGTTTGAATAATCAAATCCCTGGCATCACTTAGTGGAGTTTCAGTTGTGTAAGTTGAACCTTTTTTTGTTGGAACACTGGACTTACTTATATCCGCAGTATAGTTGGAATCAACTACTTGGGTGGAACGTAGATAATTAGTACCAAGCGATTGATATGTATAGAATGCTTTTGCTTTTTTGATGGTGAGACTGGCCAACAAGAAGCCAGGCAAGGGATAAGTATTTTATTTATACATTTATTTCTTTTACATATTAATATAAGACGGACACAAGACAGCTGAATCAAACACATAATAGCTGGAGCAAACACAAAACAGTTAAGAATCCTTAAGGTGAGTATTCTCAAGTATATAAAGTTAGCTTCAGTTAAAATATACAAATTAGCAAAAACCGTCTAATAAGGATGTACGTCAGAAGGCATATGGCGTACAAGAGAATATTCTTATTTAAAAAATGTAATGACAAATTGTGTATATTATATAGTATTTTTATGATAATTTCCTCAGATGTTGCCAATATGATTAACTCATAATACAATTTAAGACTGAACACTCAATAGTAAATGTGGGTGTGTATTACTCAAGGCAGGCCATTGTCCACTTTCGACGTACTCATAACAACAACGAGATCCCTAGACAACAACCATTCAACACATTCGCCAGTCGGCGAATCCGCTAAAACAGAAGACGAAAACGTGCACGATGCAAAGAAGAGCAGCGTGCCGAAAACGACGAAGACGGGAGTTGGAGTTCGGCCTTAGACTAGAAAGGTTGTGAGAACTGCTTCCCAAACGAGAAAAGACGACGATTCGCTGATCCTATCACTTAATTTAACTATTTGTAACTTTAAACATTACAATAATATTTGTATAACCTTATCCAAAATAAAACCCCACATATTTGGGAGCTCATCCGGAATAAAAGAAGTAAAGTGGTTAAAAGGCTCATCAAAGACGATTAACGAAGTAAAGTGAAGTGATAGTGAACATTTTTTGTAGACAACGTAAGAAGTGGAAAGCTGCAAAATTGTTTCAGAGGTGTAAAAGAGGAAGGACTGAAGTGTTGAAATCGTGTGAGAAATAAAAGATAGTTTTTTTTTCTCCACATCTCATTTGTAAAATGGCAAATTTAAACGAGTTAATTCCAAGAAGTCTGAAAGCAGCGACAAAGACAAATATTTGTGCATTGCACAAATTTGTTTTTGAAGCCGAAGGTGACAGGAATAACAGACGCCGTCTGCGTGAATTTAGTGGTTTCAAATATAATGAAAACGACGCAACATTTTTGGCGAAAAGCGTATATATACAAGAAAAATTGTCTGAACATGACCTTGTATCAATTTGCACAGTGTTGGGAATAAACCACAGCGTTGAAAACATTCCGTTACATATTTTTCGAAATTTGCTCGTCGGACAGCTGCTTCGGCATAACAATAACGCAGACGAGGGAAGCAGCGATGAAGAAAATGAAGACCTTGAGAGCGGCGCGCACGGATTTGACGATTTCGCACACGACGAAGAAGAAGTAGCAGAAGAAGCAACGGTTGAAAACTAACGAGTAGGCGCAGCTCGAAACACAAAGCGAAACGACGATTGCCGACAACGCGTCAACGAATTGCAAACGCAACGCTTTGCTATAAGTTTCCGCGACGTGGAAGAGTCCGTTCGAGTATTTGATGGTAGTGAAGAAATGTCTATAGAAGTATGGCTGGCAGAATTCGAAGAACAAGCTTTGCTTATGTGTTGGAGTGATTTGCAAACGCTCATTTTCGCAAAGAAATCATTGCGAGGCATTGCGAAATTATTTGTTTTGAGCGAAAAGCATCTCAATTCATGGGATGCTCTGAAGAGTGCATTGTTGAGCGAATTCAAATCTGGAGTGAACAGCAAGCAAATACACTCACAGTTGACTGAGAGCAATCGTCGAAATGGTGAGAGCGCTTACGAATATTTCTATCGCATGAGAGACATTGCATCTCGTGGAAATGTGGAGGACGAAGCACTCATGCAATACGTGATCGATGGTACAGATGATTTTTCCAATAACAAATCGATTTTATATGGTGCAAAAAACATGAACGAGTTTAAAAACAAATTAAAAGACTATGAAAAATTGAGTGGAAAAAATAAGAAAAGTGATAAAATTGACAAAGAGAAAAAGGTGCAATGACGCACAGTGGTACGCACAGGGAAAAAAAAGAAATCAATTGTTTTAGTTGTGGAGAAAAGGGGCATTTAGCCAACATTTGCATAAATAAACAAAAAGGAAGAAAATGTTTTAATTGTAACCAATTCGGACACAATTCGAAATATTGTAAGGAAAAATGTGAAAATCAAAATGAAGTCAAATCAAATATTCGTGTTGTAAAGAACAAAACTGCGCTAACGTCAAAAGAAGTTTTTTTCAAAAACAAGAAGTGCTTAGCATGTTTGATACCGGTAGCAAGTTTAATGTTTTACGTGAAGATCTGTATAAGGAACTTTCCCTTCCAAAATTAAAAGACTGTAACGTGTATTTGATTGGTTTTGGTAATGATCGTAACGCGAATGAAATAAAGCCGATTGGGCAGTTTAATTATACGGTTCAGATTGATAAAAATGAGTATGTTTTGAATTTTTACGTGGTAACGCAAAGTTGTATGGACGTTAAACTAATAATTGGAGAAGAACTTTGTTTGTATGCGGAAATATCATATAACCGCAACGTTGTAAGCGTACGAAAGACATATGAAGAAAACGATAGTGACGAAAGTAATATAATGAAAATTGATGCGGTAATTGATAATGATCAAATCGATATAAACACTCAGATAAGTAATGTTACAAAAAACAAAGTACTTGAGATGGTTCAAAACTATAAGCCGGAAAACTTGAAAACAACAAATGTCGAGATGAAAATAATTTTAAAAGATGAAACTCCAATTTTTCGCGGCCAAGAAGATTTGCATTTACAGAGGCACGCATCATTGAACCGCAGGTTGATGAATGGCTGAAAAATGGTATTATCGAAGAGTCAGATTCGGAGTTTACGAGTCCAGTGGTTCTCGTAAAACAGACTGATGGCACACCACGACTCTGTATCGATTACAGAAGAATAAATAAGGTAATCATAAAAGATCATTTCCCATTGCCGCTAATAGATGATCAGCTCGATCGCCTGCAAGAGGCTTTGATATTTAGCACAATCGACTTGAAGAATGGCTTCTTCCAAGTGCCAGTAGCCGAGGACAGTAAGAAGTACACCTCATTTGTTACGCAGAGCGGACAATATCAGTTCCGCAAAGTGCCTTTTGGCTTATCAAATTCACCTGGAAGATTCCAACGACACATTAATGCAATTTTTAGACCGCTATCTCGTAGAAATATTGCACTACCTTACGTAGACGACGTAATCATACCGGCTAAAGACGAAAAAGAGGCATTGGAAAATCTGATAGAAGTTATGAATACCTGTAAAGAGTACGGGCTTGAGCTGAATTTAAAAAAGTGTCATTTTTTACAAACCAGAATCCAGTTTTTGGGTCATATTATAGAATTCAAAAAGTTTTACCCGACACCGCAAAAGATTGAAGCTGTTTCAAAATTTAAGACGCCACAGACACTAAAGCAGCTTGAATGTTTTTTAGGCCTTACTGGTTATTTCCGAAAATTTATCCAGAATTATGCCATTATTTCAAAGCCCTTATCAGATTTGACAAAAAGCAACACAAAATTTATGATTGGTCCTAAAGAAGAAAGCGCTATCGAAACCCTGAAAAAATGCTTGACCTCTAACCCGGTATTAGCTATATACAATCAAAAATACGAGACCGAAGTACATACTGATGCATCAATAGACGGTTTTGGAGCTGTGCTCATGCAAAAGTCACCAGACGATCGACAGTTGCATCCAGTATACTTCATGAGTAAGAAAACGACGGATGCACAGCGAAAATATTCAAGTTATGAGCTTGAGATATTAGCTGTCATCGAAGCGTTAAACAAGTTTCGAGTTTACCTTTTAGGCATCCCATTTAAAGTTGATCACATTTACAAAGACGTTAGAAAAGCAGAATCTGTGCACAAGGGTGGCCCGGTGGGTGTTGTTTTTACAAGAGTTTAACTATGAAGTCGAGCACCGATCCGGTTCACGCATGAAACATGTAGATGCGCTCTCGAGATATCCAATAATGTCAATAAATGATGAAAGCATATCGATTCGGATAGGGAATGCACAAAAACAAGATGACCAATTGAAATCAATCATAAAAATAATCGATGACGAAAAGAAGAATTATGAAGATTATTTCATAAAGGCAGGCATTCTTTACAAGCTAGTCGACGATGTTGAACTCATAGTAGTTCCAAGGGATATGCAAAGACAAATTATCAGCAAAGCTCACGATAGAGGGCATTTCGCCATAAAAAAGACGAAAGAGCTGATATGCAAAGAGTATTTTATACCGAATGTCCGTCTGTCCCCGTGTATGAAAGCAAGGATCTCAGAACCCTTGAAATTTTAGCTGTAGGTCCTCTTAGTCCATGCGCAGATCGAGTTTGTTTCCGATAATCGATAACTTGTTCCGTTTCCAAGTAATCGATAACGAAATCCTGTTTTTTGAGTAATTTTGGTAAATAATAAGAGCTAGAATCACCAAATATGACATGCAGCTTTTAGAGTAGTATATATATATGAAGTGTCTTTCATTTTATAGCTATCGCCACCTCCCCGTTATCTAATTAAGCCTCAATTTAAATGCAATTGTCATTTTGAGAATACACGAATATTTTATAGTACAATGAGATATACTAATGAAAATTACATCAAGGTCGGTTAAGAAACACGAAAGAAAATGTGTTTTGGCCTGCAAACACGTGCAGCAGAACGCGAAAATTCCAAGAATTTCTGTATACATGTACACACACATTCATGCGCTTTTTCTTTGAATTCTATCAACATCATTGCAATTGCGATTGTATTGTTTTCTGTGCTGCTATTTAAATTCGCTTTTTTCTCATTAAGAGTTAATTATTGGTGTGGCTATTAAGTAGAGGCGGCGGAAAGTAGCGCGGTCAGTTACGAGTTCGAACCCTGCCGAGGAAACTATTTTTTTTTGTTTTGGCTGGTGTGGCTGCTGAGTAGAGGCGTAAGCAAGTAATGCGGTCAGTTGCGAGTTCGAACCCTGCCAAGGAAACATTTTTTTTTAAATTTATCTTTATTACTACTAAAGCAAACGAGCGCGTAGCGCGAGCTGCGTTTGGTGTGTATTGAATTTCGATAAAACTCACTAAACTAAATAACTATAACGCGAAACCACATAAGACTCAGCAATATTTTATTAAATTTATACATTTTAAATTCAGTGGCAGACTGGCTTAATTGAAATTAAGAGTCAAATTTATTTTGAATGTAGTTTTGGATCATTTTTGGTTAAAGTAAAATTAATAATGTGAATTAACATAAATGACGTTATTAAATACATGCATTTAAAATGAATTTTTTTAATTCCAAATTTTTTAACATAAATTAATATTAATATACGAAATAGTATAATCAATTTATTTTAAATATGGTCAACATATTTATTATTTAATCTATTTGCGGAGTTCCTTGATTTAGCCTTGCGCTGATTATCTATCCATGTTTTTACTTGCGCCGGTGTCCTACATTTTAGATATGTAGAATTATTTATAACTGGGTTGCATTGATTAAGTGACGGCAATCCTTTAAGCGACAACAGGTCGCCAAAAGCCTGGTATATTTCTTCACGCTCTTCATTCGACCACCGGTTTCTTATGGTTTTTCCAAATGATGATCCTGTTAAATAATAGAGTTTAATACAATTTAGTGTGAAAAAGAATAACGTTTTAGTAATATAGAAAAATATTAAAAACTTTGCAGTCGGTTGCAACCGTCGCAATACTCAATCAGCCTACCAGAACAATTTATTAGGTGATATCAATTTTAAATATTCGCCACGCACCCAGTTAATCGTAGGAAAAATAATTTTTATCGATCTTCAGAGTAGTCCATCAATAGTATACATGAAAAAGTTAGCCAAGCTCTAAGATTGTGTAAGCTTTGCGATTGTGCAATTTAGAACGATTTTTAGGATTTACAAAGCCCCCAGTGGTCGTCATTATATAACTGTAGCACTTTACCTATCGTGGATATATACGCGTATATTTTTCAAGCCCAAAGTTTCTAACTTCAATGGGCCCGCAAAACAAGCACGATATATTTTTTCACTTTGCGAATGAGGATAAATAGGACAGACTAATCACAATGCATGTAAGCACGTGAAAAAATATGTAGGTTGCAATTCAATACTCACTACTTGGACGCTTTCCTTTTGCATTGGATTTTTCTACAATTTCATCATCGGAAATATTAAATTCGCTTTCTGATCGCTGTTCAGAATAATCTGCAAAATACATTTTAAGTATAATGTAAAAACATTGACAATAGGGCTTATTGGATAAGTAATTATTAGATAAGTTTAAATATTATATTCACACACTAACTACACTTAGTATCACTCACAACCTTGATGAATATATTTACTTACTTTCTTTTAACTGATCAAGGGCTACTGTGTTTTCATCCTCAACATTATTTCCAAGAGCTGCCATAAGCATATGGAATACTTCGGCAATCTGCGCTACTGTTACAGGGATTCTGTAGATTTCTTTATGTATATCTTTATGATGACCCATAAAATTGGCAAGCCTATCAATTTCGACATCTTCGGCGTTAATTATCGATGTATAGGTAGCTAAATGCTTTTGAAGCATCGTTCCCCTTAAGGCCCACACTCCAGGGCAAATCTTTTTAGAATGGGGCAAGCCCGTACATACTGCTTTGCTAAAGGCTTGGCGTTAGGCACGCTAAATACGTAATCATTATTTTGCTTAACACCAGCTCTTTTACGATATTTAAGAATAGTTTCAATACAATACTTGTCAAACGTTGTGAGCAGCACTGGCACAGTTCGATTTAGTTTTCCACGGATAGTCAACCTTGTGTATTTTTGAGCAATTTCTCTAGTTTCTTTCGTGAGACGGTCGAAGTTTTCTTTATCTACATTTTCATCGATGGCGTGGCCTGTTAGATAGTTCTCAATTGTTAGTCTTTCAATTTCACCAGCTCTACGGCGGTAAAAAATTTGAAGGCCAATTAGTGTGCTTTGTATTAACGATGTCCATGACAAAAAATCAAACTTAATTTTCAGCATACTAAGAGATTTTTCAGATTTTTTTATCACATAATCAAAAAGTTTTTTGATGTCTTCTTTACATGGTAGGATAGTGGGTAGGGCTCTTTTTTTCTTTGACTGATCTTCTATAGCTTTTTTGTTTATAAAAAGAGGGATTTCGGTTTCCCATAGAACAAGAAAATTTTTAATTAATTTTTTTTTTTCATGATATTGTGTTTTAATGCAATGAGTCCATAATATTTTTGCGCACTTTTTAATTAAAGTTGTAAGGTTCGCTGCGACTGAAGGTATTTTAAAAAACAACAAAGAAGAGTCCCACTGAGCCACTTTTCTGATACAAGATATCATTAAATCCAAATGTTTGGGATTAATGGCATCTTTAAATTCCTGTATCTCATTGGATTCAGATTTTTTTATTGCATTTAATAGTCTGCTTAGCAATCTCATGTTTGCTCTGATCATATCGTAATGAAGTTCGCCGTGCTTCATAGATTCTGCGTTTGCGAATAAAACAATCAATTCATCATATATCAGATTTCGAGAAATTGGATCATCATTTAAAACAGGCATTATTTTTGTGCGCACAACGTCGTTTGCACTTTTATGCATAAAGCCGGCTTTGGAGCGACCTTGCTTAAGCACGTCACGAGTTCCTTTCATATGATCGCTGCCTTTGCAATTATTAATATGACTTCGTATTGTGCTTTTAGGAAAAAATCCAGCTTGCAACATATGAAATCAACAGCTTCATTTTTAGAATTAACTCGCTTTTGACGGGGCACGATTAGAGTTCCATTATTTAACGATGCATCGATATTATGGATATAATCACCATTTTTTCTAATTTCATCAATAAGTAATCTCCGAGTTTTGTCATTTTTCGGAAGGCATATGAATTTTTGTACTTGCGGCTCATTTTTATGAACAAGCTGCAAGTGACAAGCGAATTTTGTTTGCAACTTATTGCAAAATAAGCAAAAATGTTTCTTAAAATTTTTTGGGTTTTCGCAGTTTGAATAATCAAATCCCTGGCATCACTTAGTGGAGTTTCAGTTGTGTAAGTTGAACCTTTTTTTGTTGGAACACTTTATATAGTGTGGACTTACTTATATCCGCAGTATAGTTGGAATCAACTACTTGGGTGGAACGTAGATAATTAGTACCAAGCGATTGATATGTATAGAATGCTTTTGCTTTTTTGATGGTGAGACTGGCCAACAAGAGGCCAGGCAAGGGATTAGTATTTTATTTATACATTTATTTCTTTTACATATTAATATAAGACGGACACAAGACAGCTGAATCAAACACATAATAGCTGGAGCAAACACAAAACAGTTAAGAATCCATAAGGTGAGTATTCTCAAGTATATAAAGTTAGCTTTAGTTAAAATATACAAATTAGCAAAAACCGTCTAATAAGGATGTACGTCAGAAGGCATATGGCGTACAAGAGAATATTCTTATTTAAAAAATGTAATGACAAATTGTGTATATTATATAGTATTTTTATGATAATTTCCTCAGATGTTGCCAATATAATTAACTCATAATACAATTTAAGACTGAACACTCAATAGTAAATGTGGGTGTGTATTACTCAAGGCAGGCCATTGTCCACTTTCGACGTACTCATAACAACAACGAGATCCCTAGACAACAACCATTCAACACATTCGCCAGTCGGCGAATCCGCTAAAACAGAAGACGAAAACGTGCACGATGCAAAAAGAGCAGCGTGCCGAAAACGACGAAGACGGGAGTTGGAGTTCGGCCTTAGACTAGAAAGGTTGGAGAACTGCTTCCCAAACGAGAAAAGACGACGATTCGCTG
Source organism: Drosophila borealis (assembly GCA_035045885.1). Lineage (NCBI taxonomy): Eukaryota > Metazoa > Arthropoda > Insecta > Diptera > Drosophilidae > Drosophila > Drosophila borealis. The sequence goes on along the minus strand of JAWNOR010000083.1, from coordinate 83,091 downwards.
ATCCTATCACTTAATTTAACTATTTGTAACTTTAAACATTACAATAATATTTGTATAACCTTATCCAAAATAAAACCCCACAATTGGGAGCTCATCCGGAATAAAAGAAGTAAAGTGGTTAAAAGGCTCATCAAAGACGATTAACGAAGTAAAGTGAAGTGATAGTGAACAGCAGCGACAAAGACAAATATTTGTGCATTGCACAAATTGGTTTTTGAAGCCGAAGGTGACAGGAATAACAGACGCCGTCTGCGTGAATTTAGTGGTTTTAAAATAATGAAAACGACGCAACATTTTTGGCGAAAAGCGTATATATACAAGAAAAATTGTCTGAACATGACCTTGTATCAATTTGCACAGTGTTGGGAATAAACCACAGCGTTGAAAACATTCCGTTACAATTTTTCGAAATTTGCTCGCCGGACAACTGCTTCGGCACAACAATAAGCAGACGAGGGAACAGCGATGAAGAAAATGAAGACCTTGAGAGCGGCGCGCACGGATTTGACGATTTCGTACACGACGAAGAAGAAGTAGCAGAAGAAGCAACGGTTGAAAACAAACGAGTAGGCGCAGCTCGAAACACAAAGCGAAACGACGATTGCCGACAACGCGTCAACGAATTGCAAACGCAACGCTTTGCTATAAGTTTCCGCGACGTGGAAGAGTCCGTTCGAGTATTGATGGTAGTGAAGAAATGTCTAAGAAGTATGCCTGGCAGAATTCGAAGAACAAGCTTTGCTTATGTGTTGGAGTGATTTGCAAACGCTCATTTTCGCAAAGAAATCATTGCGAGGCAGCGAAATTATTTGTTTTGAGCGAAAAGCATCTCAATTCATGGGATGCTCTGAAGAGTGCATTGTTGAGCGAATTCAAATCGGAGTGAACAGCAAGCAAATACACTCACAGTTGACTGAGAGCAAGCGTCGAAATGGTGAGAGCGCCTACGAATATTTCTATCGCATGAGAGACATTGCATCTCGTGGAAATGTGGAGGACGAAGCACTCATGCAATACGTGATCGATGGTACAGATGATTTTTCCAATAACAAATCGATTTTAATGGTGCAAAAAACATGAACGAGTTTAAAAACAAATTAAAAGACTAGAAAAATGAGTGGAAAAAATAAGAAAAGTGATAAAATTGACAAAGAGAAAAAGGTGCAAGACGCACAGTGGTACGCACAGGAAAAAAAGAAATCAATTGTTTTAGTTGGGAGAAAAGGGGCATTTAGCCAACATTTGCATGAATAAACAAAAAGGAAGAAAATGTTTTAATTGTAACCAATTCGGACACATATCGAAATATTGTTAGGAAAAATGTGAAAATCAAAATGAAGTCAAATTAAATATTCGTGTTGTAAAGAACAAAACTGCGCTAACGTCAAAAGAAGTTTTTTCAAAAACAAGAAGTGCTTAGCATTGTTTGATACCGGTAGCAAGTTTAATGTTTTACGTGAAGATCTGTATAAGGAACTTTCCCTTCCAAAATTAAAAGACTGTAACGTGTATTTGATTGGTTTTGGTAATGATCGTAACGCGAATGAAATAAAGCCGATTGGGCAGTTTAATTATACGGTTCAGATTGATAAAAATGAGTATGTTTTGAATTTTTACGTGGTAACGCAAAGTTGTATGGACGTTAAACTAATAATTGGAGAAGAACTTTGTTTGTATGCGGAAATATCATATAACCGCAACGGTGTAAGCGTACGAAAGACATAGAAGAAAACGATAGTGACGAAAGTAATATAATGAAAATTGATGCGGTAATTGATAATGATCAAATCGATATAAACACTCAGATAAGTAATGTTACAAAAAACAAAGTACTTGAGATGGTTCAAAACTATAAGCCGGAAAACTTGAAAACAACAAATGTCGAGATGAAAATAATTTAAAAGATGAAACTCCAATTTTCGCGGCCAAGAAGATTTGCATTTACAGAGGCACGCATCATTGAATCGCAGGTTGATGAATGGCTGAAAAATGGTATTATCGAAGAGTCAGATTCGGAGTTTACGAGTCCAGTGGTTCTCGTAAAAAAGACTGATGGCACACCACGACTCTGTATCGATTACAGAAGAATAAATAAGGTAATCATAAAAGATCATTTCCCATTGCCGCTAATAGATGATCAGCTCGATCGCCTGCAAGAGGCTTTGATATTTAGCACAATCGACTTGAAGAATGGCTTCTTCCATGTGCCAGTAGCCGAGGACAGTAAGAAGTACACCTCATTTGTTACGCAGAGCGGACAATATCAGTTCCGCAAAGTGCCTTTTGGCTTATCAAATTCACCTGGAATATTCCAACGACACATTAATGCAATTTTTAGAAATATTGCACTACCCTACGTAGACGACGTAATCATACCGGTTAAAGACGAAAAAGAGGCATTGGAAAATCTGATAGAAGTTATGAATACCTGTAAAGAGTACGGGCATGAGCTGAATTTAAAAAAGTGTCATTTTTTACAAACCAGAATCCAGTTTTTGGGTCATATTATAGAATTCAAAAAGTTGTACCCGACACCGCAAAAGATTGAAGCTGTTTCAAAATTTAAGACGCCACAGACACTAAAGCAGCTTTAAAGTTTTTAGGCCTTACTGGTTATTTCCGAAAATTTATCCAGAATTATGCCATTATTTCAAAGCCCTTATCAGATTTGACAAAAAGCAACACAAAATTTATGATTGGTCCAAAGAAGAAAGCGCTATCGAAACCCTGAAAAAATGCTGACCTCTAACCCGGTATTAGCTATATACAATCAAAAATACGAGACCGAAGTACATACTGATGCATCAATAGACGGTTTTGGAGCTGTGCTCATGCAAAAGTCACGACGATCGACAGTTGATCCAGTATACTTCATGAGTAAGAAAACGACGGACGCACAGCGAAAATATTCAAGTTAGAGCTTGAGATATTAGCTGTCATCGAAGCGTTAAACAAGTTTCGAGTTTACCTTTAGGATCCCATTTAAGTTGATCACAGACTGCAATGCATTTACAAAGACGTTAGAAAAGCAGAATCTGTGCACAAGGGGGCCCGGGGGTGTTGTTTTACAAGAGTTTAACTATGAAGTCGAGCACCGATCCGGTTCACGCATGAAACAGTGATGCGCTCTCGAGATATCCAAAATGACAATAAAGAGAAAGCATATCGATTCGGATAGGGAATGCAAAAACAAGATGACCAATTGAAATCAATCATAAAAATAATCGATGACGAAAAGAAGAATTATGAAGATTATTTCATAAAGGCAGGCATTCTTTACAAGCTAGTCGACGATGTTGAACTCATAGTAGTTCCAAGGATATGCAAAACAAATTATCAGCAAAGCTCACGATAGAGGCATTTCGCCATAAAAAAGACGAAAGAGTTGATAGAAAAGTATTTAATACCGAATGTTGAAGAAAAAATTAAGAAAATATTGACTGCTGTATACCCGCATCTTACAAATCGTAAGCGAGAAACAAGTAGGTTTGTTACATCCATTGCAAAAAGAAGATGTCCCATTGCAAACATATCACATTGATTTTTTGGGTCCATTGGAATCGACACCCAAGGATTATAAGCACATATTAGCTGAATCGATGCTTTACGAAGTTTTGTTGGCTTTATCCCACAAAGTCGACTACAGCAAATAAAGTCATTTCGAAGTCGCGCTGCCAGAGCGTAGTATTTGGAAATCCAGCTTGTAAATTTCGACCGCGGCTCAGCATTTACAGCTCAAGACTTTTTAAATACTGTGTCGAAGAAAATATCAAACTCATCAAGCCGACTACTGGACTACCCCGAGTGAATGGACAGGTGGAACGACTTAATGCAGTTATTATATCTGACTGTCAAAACTAAGTATCGAAGACCCAACGAAATGGTATAACCATGTAGAAAAGGTGCAAAGGGCTATAAACTCGACGTATACCAGGAGCATTGACACCACTCTTTTTGATCTTTTGATGGGAGTCAAGATGCGAACTAAAGACGATCACCAACGCATGAAAGTTAAGAAAAGAGTCCGCAATTGCATTCAACGAAGTCCGCAACGAACTAAGAGCCAAAGCGAAAACTCAAATTTAAATCTACAAGCCGAAAATAAAAAGACGTATAACATACGACGGAAAGCAGCAAGAAAATACAACGTTCGACTTAGTTGCCATTAAGCGAACACAATTTGGAAGTGGCCTCAAATTAAAACCAAAGTTTTTGGGACCGTACCAAATTGTTAAAGGTAAAGCACAACAATGCCTATGATGTAAAAAAAGTTGGTAACTCCGATGACCCAAATAATTCTTCGACTTGTGCAGAGTATCTAAAGCCATGGTCGATTCCCGAAAAATACGATGACGACGACAATGTATTCGAGGCGAATACATAAGCAGGATGGCCGAATGTGGGTGTGTATTACTCAAGGCAGGCCATTGTCCACTTTCGACGTACTCATAACAACAACGAGATCCCTAGACAACAACCATTCAACACACAACGAAGGCGAATTTGCCAGTCGGCGAATCCGCTAAAACAGAAGACGAAAACGTGCACGATGCAAAGAAGAGCAGCGTGCCGAAAACGACGAAGACGGGAGTTGGAGTTCGGCCTTAGACTAGAAAGGTTGTGAGAACTGCTTACCAAACGAGAAAAGACGACGATTCGCAGATCCTATCACTTAATTCAACTATTTGTAACTTTAAACATTACAATAATATTTGTATAACCTTATCCAAAATAAAACCCCACATAAATATATCACAATATATAACTCTGCCAGAAATTGTATGCAAATGATTTTTTATTTAGTCCTATTGGGCTTAATTTACTTATTTGCATACATACCGAAAGCTTCAAATTGGCCCGCACTTATTTGTTGTGTCACTTTCTAAATTAAAGTCTGCTACTGGCGCGCCTTTAAAAGACAATGTTAATTAATAAACTTTTCTTCTTTGGATTTATCTTCGTTCGTTGTTGATTCACTTTCACTGAACTTAGTGGCTGCTTCTAGTAATTCTATAAATATTTTATGTATTATTAATTAAGAAGTTACAAAATTGTTATATATGTACACACCATTATTAAGTTTCTGACATTGCTGCTCCAATATTTCTCGATCTTCTAAAGAAATATAAGAACATATACATACAAATACATATAATTATTGAAGGGAGAAATGTCAAGCCCAACTTACCTTTCGAATCAATAATCTCCGCTTTAAAACTGCCTTTGCTGAATTTTGCAATGCAAATTTTACACCCTTCGTATATTTTAATTTTTTTTTTGGCAATACATAATATTGCTCGCACTTAATTAAGAAATACATCCCTTCGCACGCTTTCCAGAAATTTAATGGCGCCAAGTTTTCGAGCTACGCGACGAGTCAACACACGACAAGTCAAGTCATTTCTGTAAATATACTTTTAAGGCAGCTCTGCACTATCAAATTGAATACTCGAAACGCGTTAATTTTGCTCGTTTAATGGTAATCGATATTTATGCAATTAAAATAAGAGTAAAATAAGATGTGAGAAATATATTTGATTGATGATGGATGGTGATCACGAAAGCGGTCATAAAGAATAACTGCTAGCGGAAATAACTGTTTTAATTGGGAAAAAAATTAAGCCCATTCTTTTTTAATAGATTCTTATTTTCATGCTACTATCGATATCTTACTTACATGTGAAGCAAGGTTTGTATTACGTCATAATACAAATAGAAAATACATTTTATTCTTCATGCATTATACATATACATTAATATTATTAATAATTATTTAATTTAATTTTATCTTTTTCGGTGATATATATCGAAAAGATATTTGATATATTAAATAATAATAATTTATTTTATTCTTTTGGATATTTGATATATACATTCTATTCTGGAAGCTACGAGTCAGTTTGGGGACTATAGCTCTTATTATTTGCCCAATTTGCTCAAAAAACCGGACTTCGATATCGATTTTTATCGATTACATGGAAACACGGCATGTTATTGAATATCGGAAACAAACTCGATCTGCGCGGGACCTAGGAGGTCCAACAGCAAAAATTTCAAGTCTCTAGCTCTTACAGGTTCTGAGATCCTTGCGTTCATACATACGGACGGACGAACAGACAGATGGGCATGGCTAGATCGACTCGGCTATTAATGCTGATCAAGAATATATATACTTTATAGGCTCGGAGATGCTTCCTTCTGCCTGTTACACACATTTGCACAAAAACATTATACCCCTATTACCCATTTTTAATGGGTTCAGGGTATAAAAACGATATGTCGAAAATTAAGTTGTTATATGAACATTTTTTTTGTTTTAAGATATCTAAACTAAACTCGGCACTTATAAGTTTTATAGTGCTCTTCATATATATATGCAAATCCTATCAACATCGGACCACTTTATCATATAGCGGCCATAGGAACTATTGGTCGAAAATTACGTTGTTGTATGGAAAACATTTTTGTTGTTGAAGATATCTTGACAAAACTCGGCACCTATTAGTTTGACTAACTCCTCCTCAAAATCATGTCAACATAGGAACATTTTAACATATAGCAGCCATGGGAACGATCGGTCGAAAACTAAGTTGTTGTATGACAAATTTTTTCGTATTTTAAGATATCTTGACCAAACTCGGCACTCATTAGTTATACTATACTCCTCATATATACGCAAAATCATGTCGACATCGGACCATTTTAACATATAATTGCTAGAGGAACGATTGGTCGATAGTTAAGTTGTAAGAAAAAATAATTTTTTTTTTCAAGATATCTTGACCAAAGTCAACAGTTATCGTAAGAAAATTTAACTATCGACTCTTACCTAATAAAATTTTGTTATAAATATATTTGTACGTGATTTTAGTATAAAAAAATAAAACAAATATTTTATTTATAAGCTTGGTTTTTTTATTAACTCAAATCACGTACAAGGCCCAAATATATGTAAAACGTATTTTTAACTTATAGTCTTTAGTTAAAAATGCTTACAATTAATCGGGCATCTATAGGTAATTTAGTTAAATAATTATTTAATATTTATAAGCATTATTATTAACTTAGTTTAATTAAGCAACATTAAATGTTTAATAATAATGCATGAAGAATAAAATGTATTTTCTATTTGTATTATGACGTAATACAAACCTTGCTTCACATGTAAGTAAGATATCGATAGTAGCATGAAAATAAGAATCTATTAAAAAAGAATGGGCTTAATTTTTTTCCCAATTAAAACAGTTATTTCCGCTAGCAGTTATTCTTTATGACCGCTTTCGTGATCACCATCCATCATCAATCAAATATATTTCTCACATCTTATTTTACTCTTATTTTAATTGCATAAATATCGATTACCATTAAACGAGCAAAATTAACGCGTTTCGAGTATTCAATTTGATAGTGCAGAGCTGCCTTAAAAGTATATTTACAGAAATGACTTGACTTGTCGTGTGTTGACTCGTCGCGTAGCTCGAAAACTTGGCGCCATTAAATTTCTGGAAAGCGTGCGAGAGGATGCATTTCTTAATTAAGTGCGAGCAATATTATGTATTGCCAAAAAAAAAAATTAAAATAGACGAAGGGTGTAGTAAAATTTGCATTGCAAAATTCAGCAAAGGCAGTTTTGAAGCGGAGATTATTGATTCGAAAGGTAAGTTGGGCTTGACATTTCTCCCTTCAATAATTATATGTATTTGTATGTATATGTTCTTATATTTCTTTAGAAGATCGAGAAATATTGGAGCAGCAATGTCAGAAACTTAATAATGGTGTGTACATATATAACAATTTTGTTACTTTTAAATTAATAATACATAAAATATTTATAGAATTACTAGAAGCAGCCACTAAGTTCAGTGAAAGTGAATCAACAACGAACGAAGATAAATCCAGTAAGTAAAACACTAACGTCATATTAAAATTAATTAATTAACATTGTCTTTTAAAGGCGCGCCAGTAGCAGACTTTAATTTAGAAAGTGACACAACAAAAAGGTGCAACCCGGGCCAATTTGAAGCTTTCGGTATGTATGCAAATAAGTAAATTAAGCCCAATAGGACTAAATAAAAAATCATTTGCATACAATTTCTGGCAGAGTTATATATTGTGATATATTTATTATTGAGTGTTCAGTCTTAAATTGTATTATGAGTTAATTATATTGGCAACATCTGAGGAAAATATCATAAAAATACTATATAATATACACAATTTGTCATTACATTTCTTAAATTAGAATATTCTCTTGTACGCCATATGCCTTCTGACGTACATCCTTATTAGACGGTTTTTGCTAATTTGTATATTTTAACTGAAGCTAACTCTATATACTTGAGAATACTCACCTTATGGATTCTTACCTGTTTTGTGTTTGCTCCAGCTATTATGTGTTTGATTCAGCTGTCTTGTGTCCGTCTTATATTAATATGTAAAAGAAATAAATGTATAAATAAAATACTTATCCCTTGCCTGGCCTCTTGTTGGCCAGTCTCACCATCAAAAAAGCAAAAGCATTCTATACATATCAATCGCTTGGTACTAATTATCTACGTTCCACCCAAGTAGTTGATTCCAACTATACTGCGGATATAAGTAAGTCCAGCACTATATAAAGTGTTCTAACAAAAAAAAGGTTCAACTTACACAACTGTAACTCCACTAAGTGATGTAAGGGATTTAATTATTCCAACTGCGAAAACCCAAAAAATTGTAAATTTTATTTTTGCTTTTTCTGTAATAAATTACAAACAAAATTAGCTCGTCACTTGCAGTTCGTACATAATAATAAGCTGCAAGTAAAAACATTTTTATGACCCTTGAAAAATGATTTAATTCGAAGATAAGATATTATTGAGATTTGGAAAAATAGCGATAAAATCGATAATATCGATGAATAATTAAATAACGAAACTCTAATCATGCCCTGTCAAAAGCCAGTTAACTCTAAAGACTAATATTTTGTCAAATGTTGCAAGGGATGTTCTGGATTTTTCCCCAAAACCACAATGCGGAGTCGTAAGTAATTGCAACGGCAGCGAACATAAAAAACGAACTCGTGACTTGCTTAAACAAGGTCGATCTAAAACCTGGCCTATGCATAAAAGTGCAAGTGACGTTATTTTATTTGCAAACGTAGACTCTATGAAGCACGGCGACCTTCAGTACGATATGATCAGAGCAAAGATGAAATTGATAAGCAGACTATTACATGAAATAAAAAATCGGATTCCAATGAGATATAGGAACTTAAAGACGCCATTAATCCCAAACATTTGGATTTAATATCTTGTATCAGAAAAGTTGCTCAGTTCTTCGAAGTTTTTTAAAACACCTTCAGTCACAACGAGCCTTACAACTTTAATTAAAAAGTGCGCAAAAATATTATGGACTCATTGCATTAAAACACAAAATCATGAAAAAAAAAAATTTATTAAAGATATTCTTGTTCTATGGGAAACCGAAATCCCTCTTTTTATAAATAAAAAGCTACAGAAGATCAGTCAAAGAAAAAAAGAGCCCTACCAACAATTTTACCATGTAAAGAAGACATCAAAAAACTTTTTGATTATGTGATAACAAAATCTGAAAACGCTCTTAGTGTGCTGGAAATTAAGTTTGATTTTTTGTCATGGACATCGTTGATACAAAGCACACTAATTGGCCTTAAAATTTTTAACCGCCGTATAGCTGGTGAAATTGAGAGACTAACAATTGAGAACTATCTAACAGGCCACGCCATCGATGCAAATGTGGATAAAGAAAATTTCGACTGTCTCACGAAAGAAACTAGAGATATTGTTAAAAAATACGCAAGGATGACTATCCGTGGAAAACTTAACCGAACTGTGCTGATGCTGCTCACACCTTTTGAAAATTATTGAAAGGAAACTTTCCCTTATACCTAAAATATTTATAGACACTAGAAGCAGGCACTAAATTAAATGAAAGTGAATCAGCAACGAATGAAGATAAATCCAGTACTTGCAATATTAATGTCCCTTCAAAATTCTAATGTTAAATTTGACTTTTAAAGATAAATCAAATAGTGACACAGCAAATAAATGCAATCCTTCACAATTTTAAGCGTTTAATGTGTATAATTGTGATTAGCACAGCTTCAAAGCCAGAATCTGAAGATATACATTAAAAGATTCAATACCTTATATGTTATGAATAAAAAATTTTTCATATTGGTAAGATCTGATTAACTTATCATAAAATTACTATATCAAAGAAACAATCCGTCATTGCGTTACTTGGATTAGTATATTCTCTTTTAAGCTATATGCCTCCCGACATATCTAAACCGTTTTTTGCTAATTTTAATATTTATTTACTAATGCTAACTTTATATACTTGACATTACCCAATTTATAGTTTGTTAACTGATTCGTGTTCGTTCCAGCTAGTTTGTGTTCCTATCAGCTGTCTTGTGCTCGTCTTATATTAATATGTTTCTAGTAAAGGTAATGAAAAATATAAATATTTATCTATATATAAATAAAATACTTATCATGATCAGTACAGATATACATTTTTTAATAACGTTCATTCTGCTTAACGTAATATAAAAATGATTGTATACATTAAAATATAAGATGTAATAGAGACACATCCGAATGATTAATTAACTGCAAGTGAAGTGGAGGTATACACTATGTCATACTATCACATCCTTACAGGTCTGAAAGTTAAGTAAAATAAATGTTCTTAAATATGTATATAGGCACAGCTCCTGGAGCTACTATATTAGATACGAAATATTTACTTAAAATATTGAATTATGTCCAGTAATAATTAATATGGATTCCTCGTTATATATTTATTATTAAATATATTCAAATAGATGCATCCGAAGAATTTATCAATACAACTAAAAATTCATCGACTAATAGAAGATCTTTGGAACTACTTAACGAATTTGGCTCTGATAGGCTAGATTCATCGGCAAAAAATCAAAATCATTCAACGATAAATGATACATTTCAATCGCTTAATACTAACTGTCCAGATTCCACTCATGGATTCGATTCCAGTTATACTCCGGATATAACTAACCAGTCCAGCATTTTAAATAATTCAACCAATAAACAAGTTTTTACTTACACAACTGAAACTCCACTATGTGATGTCAGGGATTTGATTATTCAAACTGCAAAAACCCAAAAAAATTGTAAGAAACATTTTTGCTTATTTTGCAATAAGTTGCAAACAAAATTCGCTCGTCACTTGCAGCTTGTTCATAAAAATGAGCCGCAAGTACAAAAATTCATATGCCTGCCGAAAAATGACAAAACTCGGAGATTACTTATTGATGAAATTAGAAAAAATGGTGATTATATCCATAATATCGATGCATCGTTAAATAATGGAACTCTAATCGTGCCCCGTCAAAAGCGAGTTAATTCTAAAAATGAAGTTGTTGATTTCATATGTTGCAAGGGATGTTCTGGATTTTTTCCTAAAAGCACAATACGAAGTCATATTAATAATTGCAAAGGCAGCGATCATAAGAAAGGTACTCGTGACTTGCTTAAACAAGGTCGCTCCAAAACCGGCTTTATGCATAAAAGTGCAAACGATGTTGTGCGTACAAAAATAATGCCTGTTTTAAATGATGATCCAATTTCTCGAAATCTGATATATGATGAATTGATTGTTTTATTCGCAAACGCAGAATCTATGAAGCACGGCGAACTTCAGTACGATATGATCAGAGCAAACATGAGATTGCTAAGCAGACTATTAAATGAAATAAAAAAATCTGAATCCAATGAGATACAGGAACTTAAAGACGCCATTAATCCCAAACATTTGGATTTAATGATATCTTGTATCAGAAAAGTGGCTCAGTGGGATTCTTCTTTGTTGTTTTTTAAAACACCTTCAGTCGCAACGAACCTTACAACTTTAATTAAAAAGTGCGCAAAAATATTATGGACTCATTGCATTAAAACACAAAATCATGAAAAAAAAAAATTAATTAAAGATTTTCTTGTTCTATGGGAAACCGAAATCCCTCTTTTTATAAACAAAAAAGCTATAGAAGATCAGTCAAAGAAAAAAAGAGCCCTACCAACTATCTTACCATGTAAAGAAGACATCAAAAAACTTTTTGATTATGTGATAACAAAATCTGAAAATTCTCTTAGTGTGCTGAAAATTAAGTTTAATTTTTTGTCATGGACATCGTTAATACAAAGCACACTAATTGGCCTTCAAATTTTTAACCGCCGTAGAGCTGGTGAAATTGAAAGACTAACAATTGAGAACTATCTAACAGGCCACGCCATCGATGAAAATGTAGATAAAGAAAACTTCGACCGTCTCACGAAAGAAACTAGAGAAATTGCTCAAAAATACACAAGGTTGACTATCCGTGGAAAACTAAATCGAACTGTGCCAGTGCTGCTCACACCGTTTGACAAGTATTGTATTGAAACTATTCTTAAATATCGTAAAAGAGCTGGTGTTAAGAAAAATAATGATTACATATTTAGCGTGCCTAACGCCAAGCCTTTAGCAAAGCAGTATGTACGGGCTTGCCCCATTCTAAAAAGATTTGCCCTGGAGTGTGGGGCTCGCTGCCCAGGGGCCTTAAGGGGAACGATGCTTCGAAAGCATTTAGCTACCTATACATCGATGCTTAACGTCGAAGATGTCCAAATTGATAGGCTTGCCAATTTTATGGGTCATCATAAAGATATACATAAAGAAATCTACAGAATCCCTGTAACAGTAGCGGAGATTGCCGAAGTATCCCAGATGCTTATGGCAGCTCTTGGAAATAATGTTGAGGATGAAAACACAGTAGCCCTTGATCAGTTAAAAGAAAGTAAGTAAATATATTCATCAAGGTTGTGAGTGATACTAATGTAGTTATTGTGTGAATATAATATTTTAACTTATCTAATAATTACTTATCCAATAAGCCCTATTGTCAATGTTTTTACATTATACTTAAAATGTATTTTGCAGATGATCCTTTAGAGGATTCGGAATCAGATTATTCTGAACAGCGATCAGAAAGCGAATTTAATATTTCCGATGATGAAATTGTAGAAAAATCCAATGCAAAAGGAAAGCGTCCAAGTAGTGAGTATTGAATTGCAACCTACATATTTTTGTCACGTGCTTACATGCATTGCGATTAGTCTGTCCTATTTATCCTCATTCGCAAAGTGAAAAAATATATCGTGCTTATTTTGCGGGCCCATTGAAGTTAGAAACTTTGGGCTTGAAAAATATACGCGTATATATCCACGATAGGTAAAGTGCTACAATTATATAATGACGACCACTGGGGGCGTTGTAAATCCTAAAAATCGTTCTAAATTGCACAATCGCAAAGCTTACACAATCTTAGAGCTTGACTAACTTTTTCATGTATACTATTGATGGACTATGAAGATCGATAAAAATTATTTTGCCTACGATTAACTGGGTGCGTGGCGAATATTTAAAATTGATATCACCTAATAAATTGTTCTGGTAGGCTGTTTTAATCTGTTATTGGTCTGTGATTGAGTATTGCGACGGTTGCAACCGACTGCAAAGTTTTTAATATTTTTCTATATTACTAAAACGTTGTTCTTTTTCACACTAAATTGTATTAAACTCTATTATTTAACAGGATCATCATTTGGAAAAACGATAAGAAACCGGTGGTCGAATGAAGAGCGTGAAGAAATATACCAGGCTTTTGGCGACCTGTTGTCGCTTAAAGGATTGCCGTCACTTAATCAATGCAACACAGTTATAAATAATTCTACATATCTAAAATGTAGGACACCGGCGCAAGTAAAAACATGGATAGATAATCAGCGCAAGGCTAAATCAAGGCACTCCGCAAATAGATTAAATAATAAATATGTTGACCATATTTAAAATAAATTGATTATACTTTTTCGTATATTAATATTAATTTATGTTAAAAATATTTGGAATTAAAAAAAAAATTCATTTTAAATGCATGTATTTAATAACGTCATTTATGTTAATTCACATTATTAATTTTACTTTAACCTAAAATAATCCAAAACTGCATTCAAAATAAATTTGACTCTTAATTTCAATTAAGCCAGTCTGCCACTGAATTTAAAATGTATAAATTTAATAAAATATTGCTGAGTCTTATGTGGTTTCGCGTTATAGTTATTTAGTTTAGTGAGTTTTATCGAAATTCACTGTTCCCTAGTCCTCATACCCTCTATATATGAGTCTCTATATTTATATAAAATCAGTATGTTTTTTGGGGACAGCCATTTGACTGTTATTTACTAAATTGAAGTGTGAACTGAACCAAATCTCATCGTTCCTGTGTCCTTATAATACACGTTGCGTTTTTGTTCCTAAAACTTACCTTATATATAAAGTACATTATAACGAACAATTTTTGTGTTATATACTTAGAGTATTTCGGGAACTGAGTCCTCATAAAACACGTTACCCTAAATGGAGTTTGTTTCATTTCATTTTCATTTCGTAGTGTTGCCACATCGACCAAATGAGGATATATACATATTAGTAAAAAACATATATTATGGGACAACTAGCGTACGAATTGTGTTTTGTTCTTTTTTAATGATCAAATGCATGCAAAATAAACCTAATCGGATTACATCATAGTTATGCAGATGTCAGCAAATGCATTTAAAATCTGTGTTCCCGAAATATCTTCTCGCCATAAAGTGGACCAACTTTAAGATAATATAAATATTATAGTATTTGAGGTACAGGCAAAGTGCTGGTTGGATAATGTTAAGAAAAGGTATTGTTAATTTTATTAACCCTTAGGTTTCTTCTAAGAACTGTGAATTATGAAGAATTATGAAAAGTCCCCAAAAGAGACATTCCAGTCCTAAAAATTTTAAGGTCAGTCCCCAAAAGAGCGAATTGTCCCCATAACCAACGCAGCATACAAAAAATGTCCTTATTATCGATGCTCCACATATATAAAATATGTCAATAGAAACAAACAAAATAAGTAAATTTGAAGAAATATTTCAAAATTTTGACAAAATGGGCTTAGTAGATGTAAAATCGGTAGATTCGACAGCAAATGTAATAAACAAAGTAGAAGTCGATAACACCGACCTAAAGTTAATAACAATACTTATTGCTATTATTTTCATAATAATCATAGGACATCTATTATATAAATTGTATAAACTGCACAATAGATGCATTAAAAAACGCTATCAAAGCCAGGCAAATGACCTAGACAAAATTTAAAACAAATTTATAGTAAACAGTAACAAAGATTGTTTAAAAATAAAAGAAAAGTCAAAAAGAATACATGAATAGAAATATATAATTATTCGATTGAAAATTTATATATGTTTTTGCACATTTTATAATTTATTTTAAAATTAAATGGAATGGCAAAATATTAATGCCGCATTAATTAAAATAAAAGAAAATTTTGATAAATCATACAAGTGTTTAGCACAAAATAGGAATATTTCTAATGAAACTATAGGAAGACATGCAACAACACTAGTTGCATGTTTTAACCAAGCACGATCACTGATACACGACAATAAAGGAAAATTAAATACCCAACATTGGTCGTATGTATCAAGATTTTTAAATAGGTTGAAAACAAACCTAAATAGCATTAAAACAAAATATGCGCTAGACATAACTATACCTTCGATTTTGAATACTCCAATCAGTCGAGGAAGAAACAAACACAGATATAGAGACATTAAGCGATCCTGAAATCGCAAGCGGTTCAGACCAAAATATAAAAGAAGAAGATCTACACGATCTTACGATACCAGCGGTAATCACATTACCCGAGCTATCTGAGTCTGAACAAGAGTTGATAATTGAAGACAAAACTGTAAACATGGCCATGTCACAAGTACAATTTCTTAAGCTAGCCTCTTCACTCATACCTGAGTTTAGTGGAAAGTCTGAGAATCTACAAAGTTTCATTGATGCTCTTAGTTTAGTGGATTCACTAAAAGGAACACATGAAACTACAGCAGTCAGTCTAATAAAAACTAAACTCAAAGGCCATGTTCGAAACTTAATCAACAATGAACAAACAATCCTGTCCATAATAGACAAACTAAAAAGCGGTATAAAAGGCGAATCAGCCAAAGCATTATCCGCTAAATTGTTCAATCTGCAGCAAAAGCAAAAGACAGGAAGTCAATATATTCAAGAAGTTGAACAGTTGACAAGGGCTTTGCAATCAGCACATATGATTAACGGGGTATCGCAAGAATATGCCGAAGAACTAAGCCTACAAGTTGCTGTAAAATCTATTATAACAAACAGCACAATTGACGAAGTCAGGTCTGTAATGAAATCACGAAATTTCAATAACATGAGTGATGTTACAACTGTCTTTGTCGATAGCTGCACAGACTCGATAGGACATCCAAACACAGTCCTATATGCTACGCAGCATCAAAGAAATAGATCTAACCGAGGCAATAACCGCGGAAACAACCGCGGAAATTACCAAAATAATGGCAATAGATATTATAATAATAATAATAATGGCAACAATAGACAGAGAGGCCAATATAGAGGAAACCCTAGAGGCCGTAGTAACTCAAACGGAGGCCACAACAACAACAATAACAATAATGTGAGAGTAGCCCAAAATACTTCGGGAAACTCCCAACAGCCCTTAGGTACACAGCAATAGATAGTAAAAAGGTTCATTCGATTAATCTTAGCGTAAATATATTCGTAACATTCACAAATGTAGCTACAGGCAAAAAACTAATATTATTGATAGACACTGGTGCAGATATATCTTTGATTAAAGAAAATTCCGATACTTTCAATGATATAAACATTAACAATAAAGTTAATATTCAGGGAATCAACCAAGCATTGATTCAATCCAAAGGACTAACATCTTTAGAAATACAAACAACTAAATATATAATTCCACACAACTTCCATATTGTCGATTCAACTTTTTCTATACCGTGTGATGGAATTTTAGGCATAGATTTTATTAAAAAATATAATTGTAAATTAGATTTCACACCTTCAAAAGATCTGCTCATCATAATACCAGATAATCTTAATTATCCCATTTATGTTCCCATAACTTACAGCTCCGGTAATAATACAATAGTGTTACCGGCCAGATCCGAAGTTGTCCGGAAAATCGAGCTAATTTCAAATGAAGATGGCATTCTAATTCCGAACCAGGAAATTCAACCTGGTATATATGCAGCAAACACAGTCGTAATGCATTTGTCCGTTTACTAAATACAACTAGTACCGATCAAATGGTTAATATAAATAAGTTAAATTATGAACCATTAGCAAATTATGATATATCCGAAATAAATAATGAAACCAGAACGAACAATGTTATGTCAAATGTATCTAAAAATTTTCCAAAACTATTTAATAAACAATTAAAAGAACTTTGTTGTCAATATACAGACATATTCGGACTTGAAACCGAACCAATTACAACAAATAATTTTTATAAGCAGAAACTAAGATTAAAAGATGATGAACCTGTATATATAAAATATTATAGAAATCCTCATAGTCAAAAAGACGAAATTCAAGCTCAAGTCGATAAACTAATTAAGGATGGAATAGTTGAACCATCAGCCTCAGAATATAACAGTCCACTGTTACTAGTACCAAAGAAATCCATAGATAATGAAAAGAAAAAATGGCGATTAGTAATTGACTATCGCCAAATTAATACAAAATTACTATCCGATAAATTTCCACTTCCTAGGATCGATGATATCTTAGATCAACTAGGAAGAGCAACATATTTCTCTTGCCTTGACTTAATGTCAGGATTCCATCAAATCGAGCTAGACGAAAACTCTAGAGATATAACATCCTTTTCAACGAGCAATGGCTCTTATCGCTTCACGCGATTGCCATTTGGTTTGAAAATAGCCCCAAATTCATTCCAAAGAATGATGACAATTGCATTCTCTGGACTTGAACCATCACAAGCATTCCTTTATATGGATGACTTAATAGTAATCGGTTGTTCCGAAAAACACATGCTTAACAATTTAATTAGTGTTTTTGACATGTGTAGGAAACACAACTTGAAGCTACATCCTGAAAAATGTTCATTTTTCATGCATGAAGTCACATTTTTGGGACACAAATGCACAGATAAGGGAATCTTACCAGATGACAAAAAGTTTGATGTCATATTAAATTATCCAGTTCCACATGACTCGGATAGCGCTAGACGATTTATAGCATTTTGTAATTACTACAGACGATTCATCAAAAATTTCGCCGATTATTCTAGGCATATAACAAGATTAAATAAAAAGAATGTTCCATTTGAATGGACTGATGAATGTCAAAATGCATTTGAATATCTTAAGAAACAATTAATAAAGCCTACTCTGTTACAATATCCAGATTTTACAAAAGAATTTTGTATAATCACAGATGCTAGTAAGCAGGCCTGTGGTGCAGTGCTAACACAAGCCCACAATGGAACTCAACTTCCAGTAGCTTACGCATCGAGAACATTTACCAAAGGAGAAAGTAACAAGAGTACGACGGAACAAGAATTAACAGCTATTTATTGGGCAATCACGAAATTTAGACCCTATATCTACGGAACTCATTTCATAGTAAAAACAGACCATAGACCACTTACATTTTTGTTTTCAATGACAAACCCCAGTTCTAAATTAACGCGTATGAGACTTGAATTAGAGGAGTATAATTTTACAGTAGAGTGCCTAAGAGGCAAAGATAATTTTGTAGCCGATGCATTGTCACGGATAACAATATCTGAACTAAAAGAAATACAAAATAAAATCCTGAAAGTCACTAGCAGGTATCAAAGTAGACAAAAATTCTGCGCAGAAAACAATAAAGTAGAGATGCCAAGGCAATCTACTGAAACAGCTTCTCAGCCCAACGTATACGAAGTCATTAATAATGATGAAGTACGTAAAGTAGTGACCTTGCATATAAAAGATATGCTATGTTTCTTTAAACATGGTAAGAAAATTATAGCAAGAATTGATATTGGAGATTTATATACTAATAATGGAAATATTGACTTAGGACAACTATTTCCAAGGCTCGAAAAAGAAGCCGGTATATTACAAATCAACCAATTAAAAATCGCACCGTGGGAAAATATCTTTGAAAAAGTTTCAATAGATAATTTCAAAATTATGGGCAATAAAATATTGAACACATTGAGAGTAGCGCTACTCAACCCGGTGACCACATTAACAAATGTTAAAGAGAAAGAAGCTATATTGTCTACACTACATGATGATCCAGTACAAGGAGGTCATACAGGCATTGCAAAAACCTTGGCCAAGGTCAAAAGACATTATTACTGGAAAGGTATGACTCGTGATATAACAGAGTACATCCAGAAATGTCAGAAATGTCAAAAAGCAAAAACAACAACAAATATTAAGACCCCTTTAACAATTACTGAAACCCCGATGAAGGCTTTTGACAGAGTGATAGTGGATACAATTGGTCCACTACCAAAGTCAGAAAAAGGCAATGAATATGCAGTCACGCTCATATGTGACTTGACTAAATATTTAATTGCTATACCTGTCGCAAATAAAAGCGCAGCAACAGTAGCAACAGCAATATTTGAATCTTTTATTCTCAAGTACGGTCCAATGAAGACGTTCATTTCGGACATGGGAACGGAATATAAGAATTCAATTATAAATGATTTGTGCAAATATTTAAAAATAAAGAATATAACATCAACTGCACATCATCATCAAACTGTTGGAACAATAGAAAGAAGCCACAGAACATTTAACGAATATATACGATCCTATATATCAGTAAATAAAACAGATTGGGACGTATGGCTTCAATATTTTGTTTATTGCTTCAATACAACCCCCTCTATGGCACATAATTATTGTCCATATGAGTTAGTATTTGGTAAGACTAATAATCTACCAAAGTATTTTAACAGCATAAGTAATATAGAACCTATATATAACATAGATGACTACGCTAAAGAAAGTAGGTATAGATTAGAAGTAGCATACAAAAGAGCAAGAAATATGCTCGAATTAAATAAACAGAAAAATAAGGAATTGTATGATTTAAAAACGAGGAACATAACTCTATTAATAGGAGATAAAGTTTTACTAAAAAATGAAGCAGGCCATAAGCTAGATTTTAAAAACACAGGGCCCTATAGAGTTGAAAAAATAGAAGATAATGATAATATAGTTATTTCCGGAAATAAGAGTAAAAAACAAACAGTTCATAAAGATAGGTTAAAAATTTTTAATTCATAACAGACACAAAAAAAAAAAAAAAAAAAAAATGAATTATCCAAAGTATGCAAAAATATATATATATATATATATATATATATATATATATATATATATATATATATATATATATATATATATATATATATATATATATATATATTTATATATATATATATATATATATATATTTTTTTTTTCATACTTTGGATAATCATTTTTCATATATATATATATATAAAATACACTAAATACATTATAAATACATTACAATTATAATAAATAAAAAAAAAAAAATTTTTATACAATAAAATTTAAGTAAAATAACTACAGTTAGTTACGTTATTTTTCAAAAGGAGGGAGATGTAGTATGTGCATATATCGAGGGTACACTGTACCAAGAACTTAGCATAAATATAACAGCAACACTTTGTTGCATTAAATAAACAAAACCAATTCAAGTGAGCGTGAAATATGATCACCCACTTATGAACTACGCTAAGTCAGCATTCCCACGCTGACCGCCAATAACATATATATATATATATGCACATAAGACTCTCTCGCTCTCTAAGACATATACATATATGCAGCCGCTCCGCTGCTAGCGTAACCGGCAGCGCAGCTATGCGGCCTTAGCCTAAGCACTTATGTACATAGGCTAAGCGTACTCAAGGAGTTATGGAATAAATCATTATAAAAACTGAACTCAAACAGCCAAGACGTGGCAGACTTCTTTATTGAAACACCTCAACTTTACAACACCCCTCAAATAAATTTGAACAAAGATCTTTGAAAATAAGTTTGAGGCCAATCGGATCGTAAACAAAAAACTTTCATACAACCGTTTTCCACCAATTTACCACTGTTGCGGGTTGAATTTCCCAAATCGCTGAAATACGTATTTATTAAGTTCTTATGTAGAGCTTTGAAAATAAGTTTGAAGCAAATCGGACACAACTTTAAACTTCGCCCCAAAAAATCTTTAAATCGCATTCCACCCGAAAAAGATTGGATCCTGCGAAAAGTGTGAAACACGTATCAAATGATTTTTCTTATAGATCTCTGGAAATGAATTTGAGCGCGAAACTTCACCCACCAAATCTTTGACCTCCATTTGCACCAAGGAGGGATGGATTTTTCAAAAAGTGTGAAACACCCCTCAAATGAATTTGAACAAAGATCTTTGAAAAAAAGTTTTAGGCCGATCGGATGGTAAACAAAAAAGTTACATACAAACGTTTTTCGCGATTTTTCCACACTTGCGGGTGGAATTTCCCGAAACCCCGTCTTAACGTGCACCTACATCACATAAGGTAACTATAGTGAAAATTTCAGCTTCCTAGCTCTTACGGTTTGGGCTGTGCGTTGATCACCAATCAGTCAGTCAGTCAGTCAGTCAGTCAGGACAAACAGTTTTATATATAGAGACATATATATATAAATTATAATATTATTCTTCATAGATCAGTTTTTATTCTGTACGTTCTTCTCTTATTTTTTTTTTTATTTTATTTTATTTTATCCATATCATTTGGCCTGCTTATATATATCTTTTAAGGCATTTATTGTGCAATTTGTAAATTTTATGGAACATATTGTTGGACATAATAACTACTATTATTATTAACAATGTTGCTAATAATTTTTAATCTGGGCTTTCTACTTCTACTTTGTTTATTACATTGGCAGTGGAATCCACCGTCTTTGTGTCTCTAAGGCCCATAGTGGACAATGGTGTGTCATATATATTCTCGATTTTTATACCCTGAACCCATCAAAAATTGGTAAAAAAAAAAGTATGATGTATTTGTGCAAATGTATGCAACAGGCAGAAGGAAGCATCCGTCCCCATAAAGTATATGTATTCTTGATCAGTATCAATAGCCGAGTCGATCTAGCAATGTCCGTCTGTAAAAACGATATAATGTTTTTGTGCAAATGTATGTAACAGGCTGAAGGAAGCATCCGACCCCATAAAGTATATGTATTCTTGAACAGTATCAATAGCCAAGTCGATCTAGCCATGTCCGTCTGTCCGTCCGTCCGTCTGTCCGTCCGTCTGTCCGTCCGTCTCAGTACCTATAAGAGCTCCTAGTCCATGCGCAGATCGAGTTCGTTTCCGATAATCGATAACTTGCCCCGTTTCCAAGTAATCGATAAAAATCGATATCGAAATCCTGTTTTTGGGCAATTATGGTAAATAAAATGAGTTGGAGTCACCAAACTTGACATGTAGCTTCTAGAATAGTATATATATATCAATTATCTTTCATTTTATACCTATCGCCTGTTGGAAGAAGAGGGTTCAGGGTATCCGCTTGTCGGGTGCTCCCGACTAGAACCTCTCGTTAGCTTTTGGCTCTTTCGGCAGTGAGAGCGCAATGATACTCAAGCTGCATAGTTGCATTTCGTTATATGGCGTTACTCATCTTAGTGTTTATATTGTCTTTGGTTCTGCCTAGTATGGATTGTTCACTTATTACTGATTTCACCTGCACACCGGGAATGGTGGTCAATACATTTGCCTTTTGTGTTTTCGTGCAATGTATTAACGGTGAAAAATCTTAACCAAATGTATTCATAAATTTGAAATAAGCGTCTCTAACAAAAACTTCTGCTATTACTTCTGTGGTGTTCATTTTATTCTGTATGTTTTTCTCTTCTTTTTTCTTTTTATTTTCTTGTTTTATCCAGATCATTTGCCCTGCTTATATATTTCTTTTTAAGGCATTTATTGTGTTATTTGTAAATTTTATAGAACATATTGTTGCACATAATAACTACTATTATTAATAACAATGTCACTAAAAATTATTGATCTTGGCTTTCTATTTCTACTTTGTTTATTACATTGGCGGTGGAATCCACCGTCTTTTTGTCTATAAGGCCAATAGTGGAGCGCAATGATACTCAAGCTGCATAGTTGTATTTCGTTGTATGGCATTACTCATCTTAGTGTTTAGTGTTGTCTTTGGTTCTGCCTAGTATTGGGTGTTCACTTATTACTGATTTTATCTGCACACCGGGAATGGTGGTCAATACAATTGCCTTTTGTGTTTTCGTGCAATGTGTTAACGGTGAAAACTCTTAACCAAATGCATTCATATATTTGAAATCAGCATACCTAACAAAAACTTCTGCTATTAATTCTGTGGTATTCATTTTAAACATTCATAAATATAAATGCATATAGACAAATTTTAAAGAAAATATCTCTTGCCAAAGTACATTGAATATTGTTAAAAGTGTATATATATATATAAATTATAATATGATTCTTTATAGATGTGTTTCTATTCTGTACGTTTTTCTCTTATTTTTTCTTTTTATTTTCTTATATATTATTCAGATCATTTGGCCTGCTTATATATATCTTTTTAAGGCATTTATTGTGCAATTTGTTAATTTTATAGAACATATTGTTGCACATAATAACTACTATTATTATTAACAATGTTACTATTAATTTTTGGTCTGGGCTTTCTACTTCTACTTTGTTTATTACATTGGCGGTGCAATCCACCGTCTTTGTGTCTATAAGGCCCACAGTAGACAATAGTGTGTCAAATATATTCTCGACTTTTACACCCTGAACCCATTAAAAATTGGTAAAAGGGGCATTGTAGTGCGTATATGCCCGTACAGAATACCCTGTATCCAAATATAAAGTATGCAGCACTTTGTTGCATACAATAACAATAATAACGTAAACAAGCCCAGAGCCAGTTTATGTATTGGCTCGGTCTCGTATTACGCAGCGCGGTTCACTAGCCTCACTAGCTGACCGTTTATGCTTACGCTGCAGATTCCACGCTCCGTCTGAGCACATTCCGTGAGCAATATATATGCTCACTAATACAGGCATATGCGAGCTACTCACTCTCTCTCTTTGTAGCTGTTAACCGATAACAGCATAAGTGTATATATTTGTTATCCATAGACTTAAAATATTTTTAAAGACAATTAAAGGATTCTCAATATGAACTTCAGATCGCACTGACGTGCATGTGTTTTACTTATCAACTCAAATAAATCCGATAATATCTTTCGACATATAAAAAGATATTTCATGGCGACCGTGACTTGGTCCGAAGTGAAAAAAGTATTAAACAAACATAAATAAACACAACAATTTCTGACAATAAAACAAATTTCTGATATATATTCTGTAACTCAAGAATAAATGCCAATAATTAACAAAGGCCCCGTACAGTACACTGCAATCTTCGGATTACAAATATAATGAGCAGCTGCAGCAGTTTATAAAAGTGTGAGAGGCAGTCCGCCCCTTGTACCAACGTTGGAAGTGAAAAAACTAAAAGCAAAAATATATGAGCACCAACTTGCACCAACTCTGGAATGACAACTAAAAGTAACAATAAATGAGCAACGTTGGACTGGAAAAGGCTGCTCCTGTTGAGCAAAGGGATGCACCCAGCCTGAAAGAGGACTTGGAGGTGTATCCAAGCGATGGACAGCGCCCACTCACAATAGCTGAGAAGAGGGCGCGACAAGAGAAGAAACAGAAGAAAAAGACAAAAAAGAAGCGGACAAAGAATCAAACTACTACAACAGAGAAGTTTTATAAAGGACCTCCATCAAAACATCGATAACGCCCCGGGAAAAAGATAAGCACATGGAGAATCTTAAGCTCATCGAGAAACAACTTCGTACTGATGCGAAGCAACGCAATAAGGGCTGCAATGATGCCAATGCCTAAATTGCCCTTAAACATAAGCTCTAATTCAAGTCGATGCGCGAAAGCGCTACTTGAAAAATACTAAAATCTGTTAGGCTTTTACTAACACATACGGTTGGACTATTAATTGTATAAATAAAAATTGTCAGCCAACCGTATGCCCTAATTAACCCAAATTTTTCAAATTAAAATAGATTTATATTACATAATTCCGTTTAAAAAAAAAAATATATTTATATATATATATATATATATATATAGATATATATATCTAATTGTACATAAGTACAAAAGCATTATTAAGAAGAAATTAAAAAGATATATCAAAGTAATAATTCGTTCAGTTAGAATACAAAGATCCAAGACATTTTCACTAAAAATGGGCTCAAACGAGTCCAAGGTTGAAAAATCAGCCGCAAATGTGATCAATAATGTTAAAGTAATCGATCATAAAGAAAATTTGGAAGACATTGCAATTCTATTGCTTATCATAGCCGTGGCATCTGTCATTTCTCTAGGACTCAAAATTTATGCGATGCATAACAAAAAAATCAAAAAACGTTACTTGAGTAGGGCAAATGATTTAGAAAAAATCTAAAATTCAAAAATTTTCTTTAACCATGACAGATATAGAATCTATTATTAGGCTCACATATAGAGATGAGCCAGATTTTCGTATTCGCGCACTAAACGTACTGCGATTACACAGCGAATTCATTACAGTATATGAATTCGAACAAGAATATATAGAAACTTACGGCACTAACACAAGTCCGTTAAGACATTGCCAGAAAATAGAAAAGGGATTAGTACTTAATACGTTGCCATATGTCTCAGTCAAAATAATTACTGAAGAGCACCCAATTTTGGGACCAGCAACAATAGTAATGGTCCGATTGCATAAATAAGATTTAAATAAAGAAGTGCCACATGGAATGGCACCAGATAGCTGAAGAAATAAAGCTGCATAGATCGAATTTCGATAAATCATATAAGTGCCTAAATAAGAGCGCACCAGTTTTGCAACCGACCATAATTAAACACATTGAGATTCTTGTATATGAATACGATGAAATCAGGAGTTTAATTGAGGAGTGGCAGCATAAACTCACAAGCTTACACAGAGTCCAAACTTCAGACATTTTACAACGTCTAAGGGATAACCTGGTAAGCTTGAACGAAAAGTACAATCTCCAGCTTTATTTACCATCGGCATTAAACATGCCGGTAACATTTGATAAGTCACTCCTGACAAACGACCAAGTAGAAGACACAAAATTAGTAAACATGGCACAAACAGTTGTAGAATTTATCAAGCTAGCCACATCTCTGATACCAGAGTTTGACGGTAAGTCGGAAAATCTACAAAATTTTCTAGATTCTTTGAATCTATTAGAAACATTAAAAGGCACACATGAGCCAACAGCCATAAGCCTTATAAAAACTAAGCTAAAAGGCCATGCGAGAAATTTAATAAGTAATGAGCAGACAATTGCTGCAATCATTACGCAACTATCAAATGCAGTAAAAGGAGAATCGGTAGAAGTTTTATCTGCTAAGCTTCTTAATCTGCAACAGAAAAATTAAACGGCTAACCAATACACCCAAGAGGTGGAAAAACTGGTAAAGGCCCTTGAAGGCGCCTATATCAGTGAAGGTCTAAGCCAATCCCTAGCAAACAAATACAGCACTACAACAGCTGTAAAAGCTATGACCCAAAATTGTTCAATTGATAAGGTAAAACTTATCATGCAAGCAGGCACATTCAATAACATGAATGATGCCATTTCCAAATTTGTCAATAGTTGCACAGAAGCAACCGGACAAACCAATACTATCCTTTATTACCAAAATTACTATCCTCGTGGTGGAAACCGCGGAAGAGGTAATTATAGAGGCCGACCACACAACAGAGGCGGCTACAGAAATAATAATAATGGTAATAGAAACAATGATAACAGAAGCAATCCTCGAGGCGGCTCATATAGAGGCGGCTCAAACAGAGGAAGACGGCAAAACCAGATCCGAGTTACACAAGGCAACTCGGAAAACCAACAAACCCCCTTGAGCAACGAGTAATAAAAATTTATCATATAAATCTAAGTCTCGGTAGTCTCATCAAGATATACAATAGAAAAAATAATATACCATTGACTCTGCTAGTAGACACAGGAGCAAATGTCTCAATTTTAAAGAACAATAAAACGGATTCAAATGTAAATCAAAACTATAAAACAAGTATAACAGGAATTGGACAGGGAACAATAGAGTCAATTGGACAATCCACAATTGATTCTACTTTTCGATTACTTCGTAATCAGTCACAATTTCCAAATAGTCCACAATGAATTTCCCATACCTTGCGATGGAATTCTTGGACTAGACTTCATCAGAAAATTCAATTGCATAATAGATTACCAACATGATGAACTCATCATGAAACCAGAATCACTTAATTCATCAAATACATGTACCGCTATTACATAATGATATTGATATAGCAAACAGTATCGTAAAAAGTAATAGCGCAATAGTCCGTATTTTAAATACAAATAGTAAACATATACAAATTCAAAACCCCGAAGTAAAATTTGTGTCATTACAACAATATGACATCAAAATAAATAACATAAATACCGGCAATAGAACAGATGAAGTCATAAATAAATTAAATTTTCCTGAACAATTTAAAAACAAGCTTACTGACTTATGTACCAAATACAGTGACATATTTGATCTAGAAACAGAAGTAGTTTCAAGTAACAATTTTTATAAACAGAAATTAAGATTAGCAGACAAAACACCCGTATATATTAAAAACTACAGAAATGCAGAAACAGAAAAGCCAGAAATTAACAGGCAGATCGAAAAACTAATAAAAGATGGTATAGTAGAACCATCTATCTCAGAATACAATAGCCCACTCTCTTGGTACCCAAGAAATCTCTCCCAAATTCAAAGGAGAAAAATGGCGTTTAGAAGTTGATTATCGCCAAATTAACAAAAACTTTTAGCAGATAAATATCCACTGCCAAGAATTGAGGAAATACTTGACCAATTAGGACGAGCTAAATATTTTTCATGTCTCGATCTTATGTCAGGTTTTCACCAAATTGAACTAGATGAAAAATCTAGAAATATAACATCATTTTCAACGAGCACTGGCTCTTATCGCTTCACGCGGTTACTATATGGTCTTAAGGTAGCACCAAATTCATTTATGCGAATGATAACACTCGCATTTTCAGGCCTAGAGCCATCCCAAGCATTTCTCTATATGGATGACCTAGTAGTTATCGGCTGCTCAGAGCAGCACATGTTCAAGAACTTGACAAGCATATTTGATCTTTGTCGAAAACATAATTTAAAATTAAACCCAGAGAAATGTTCGTTTTTCATGCACGAGGTAACATTCCTTGGGCATAAGTGCACAGACCATGGCATCCTTCCAGATGACAAAAAGTACGATGTTATAAAAAACTATCCAACCCCTACTGATGCGGATAGTGCACGACGTTTCGTCGCGTTCTGTAATTACTACAGAAGATTTATACACAACTTCGCACAACACTCACGTCATTTGACTAGATTGTGCAGAAAGAATGTCCAATTCGAATGGAAAAAAGAATGCGAAGATGCATTTAAATATTTAAAAAAGGCATTAATGAAACATTATTGCAACATTATTGCAATACCTCGACTTCAGCAAAGAATTTTGCATAACCACAGATGCAAGAAACATGCATGTGGTGCTGTACTATCCCAAGAGTACAACGGTGTACAATTACCAATTGCATACGCATCCCGAGCTTTCACACAGGGAGAAAGCAATAAATCAACTGCAGAGCAGGAATTAGCTGCTATACAGACCATAGACCCTTAACATATTTGTTTTCGATGAAAAATCCGACATCAAAATTAACCAGAATGAGACTAGACTTAGAAGAATACCAATTCACGGTAGAATACCTCAAGGGGAGAGATAACCATGTAGCGGATGCATTATCCCGCATAAGCATAGAGACACTAATTGACATGAATAGGAAAATATTAACGGTTCAAACAAGATCATCAAAAAGACAGGAAAACATCTGCGCAGATGAGAAAATAAAATTGCAAAAAGATCAAAAAGATCTAAAAGAGCCCAATGTCTATGAAGTCGTTAGTAATAACGACGTAAAGAAATTTGTGAAACTAAAATTCGGTAAAATAAATTGTTTACTTAAAAGAGGAGAACGAATCATTTCACAATTTTCAGTTAAAGATTTGTATTCCAATAAAAAATTCAATTAAGGTAAATTTTTTCAAAGGCTTAATTCAGAAGCCGGAATACATAAAATTGCTAACTTACAGTTGTCACCAAATTTACAAATTTTCGAATTTGAATCATTAAATGAATTTAAAAATATGGGCAATAAATATTTAAATACATTAAAAGTAGCGCTACTTACAAAAGTGACACAAATAGACAAAAATGACGAAAGTCAAATAAAAGCAATACTGTCGAAATATCATGATGATCCTATAGAGGGAGGCCATACAGGGATTACGCGTACCTTGTTAAAAATTAAGAAATACTATTACTGGCCCAAAATGACCAAGACTATTACAAAGTATGTGAAAACTTGTAGCGAAATGCCAAAGATCAAAAGTGACAACACATACAAAAACCCCTTTAACAATTACAAAAACCCCAATCAATGCTTTTGATAGAGTAATAGTAGAAACAATCGGTCCACTACCAAAATCAGAGCAAGGCAACGAATATGCAGTTACACTGATATGTGACTTAACAAAATATCTAGCTGCCATACCTATTCCAAAGAAAAGTGCAAAAGTCGTAGCTAAAGCTATATTTGAAGATTTTATTCTGAAATACGGTCCAATGAAGACGTACATTATGGACATGGGTACAGAATATAAAAATTCAGCTATAGAAGATTTATGTAAGTACCTTGGCACCAAAAACATAACATCATACAGCACACCACCACCAGACAGTTGGGAACAATAGAACGAAGTCATCGAACTTTTAATGAATACATTCCTTCATACATTCTGCAGACAAATCTGATTGGGATGTCTGGATTTCAATAATTTCACTTATTGCTTCAACACGACACCATCAGCAACGCATGAGTATTGTCCATACTGAACTAGTATTTGGCAGACTACCAAAACAGTTCATAGATCTTAAACAGTACTAATTACATAGATCCTATTTATAGAATTTAGATGACTATTCTGAGAAATAAAGTTTAGATTAGAAATAGCATACAAAAGAGCTAGAATTATGTTATAAAAAGCACAAGGCCAATAGGAAATTATCATATGATGAGAAGAACAAAAAATTTTGAATTAAAAGTAGGAGATAAAGAACTTATAAGAAACGAAACAGGGCACAAATTAGACCCAGTATATTTAGGACCATATATAGTAGAGAAAATAGAAGATAGGGACAACATTTTTATTAAAGATAGTAAAAGAAATAAAAACAAAAAGTTCATAAGAATAGATTAAAAATTTTTAATTCTTAATAATCCAAACTTTCTTAATGAATTCGAATTCAAAAAAAAAAAAAAAAAAAAAAATAAAATAAAAATATATGGCGGCCTGATATACCGAACAAAAAAAAAATTTTTTTTGCAAATAAACGAAATACTACAATAAAACGTATCTTGAAACAAAAATTTTTATACCTTTTACTTTTTGTATTTTTATACATTCAACATTTTTAAATTTCTATGTTATATTCCAAAAAAAAAAATTTTATAATTTTTATTAAAAAACAAAAAAAAACCTTCAATGATTAAGTTCATTTAATAACTACACATTCATAATGTTACGTTATCTCTCTAAAAGGGGGAGGTGTAGTGCGTATATGCCCGAACAGAATACTCCTGTAATTAAATATAAAGTATGCAGCACTTTGTTGCATACAATAACAATAATAAACGTAAACAAG
Organism: Drosophila borealis; assembly: GCA_035045885.1. Taxonomy (NCBI): domain Eukaryota; kingdom Metazoa; phylum Arthropoda; class Insecta; order Diptera; family Drosophilidae; genus Drosophila; species Drosophila borealis. The sequence goes on along the minus strand of JAWNOR010000083.1, from coordinate 52,163 downwards.
CCCAGAGCCAGCTTTATGTATTGGCTCGGTCTCGTATTACTCAGCGCGGTTCACTAGCCTCACTAGCTGACCGTTTATGCTTACGCTGCAGATCCCACGCTCCGTCTGAGCACATTCCGTGAGCAATATATATGCTCACTAATACAGGCATATGCGAGCTACTCACTCTCTCTCTTTGTAGCTGTTAACCGATAACAGCATAAGTTATATATAGTTATCCATAGGCTTAGCGAGATATTTTTAAAGACAAATAAATGCGATTCTCAATATGAACTTTCAGATCTGCACTGACGTGCTGACAGCTTTATTTATCAACTCAAATAAACCCGATAATATCTTTCGACATATAAAAAGATATTTCAGTATAATGTTTTTGAGCAAATGTTCGATCTAGCCATGTCCGTCTGCTTGTCCGTCCGTCCGTCTGTCCGTTCTAACGGTCACAGTTTTCCTATTTAAATTCAACCGCGTAAGCGATCCTAACAGCTTGCGTTTGTGTAACGACGCTATAGCGATCAGCTTTGCCTGTCACGGTCAGCTGCGAATGATTCTGCCGCTGTTATAAAGCGCCTGCGTGCACGTTGGCAGCGCAGCTATCTTCAATTTAATCCGCGAAAGAAAAAAGTTCTGAGACCCTATATAAGCCTGTAGGTCCCGGATATAACCCTCCTTTTCCAGAATTACTTTTACAATCGAAGGTCAGGCTACGGCGGTTCAGACATAGCCCCACCAAAAAATTAAATTACAAGCAATAAGTTCGGGCATCAGTCGTACTTCAAATTTAAATTCCAATTAAATTGAACATAAACAAAAAAAACCCTAAAAGTGGCCGATTGGCGAAATATACATTTTTTATTGGTTTGACGATAAACCTTTCGCTACGCCACCCGGCCACCAGCACCTCACCGGCATATATTTCTTGGTGTCAAGATCTGGTCACAGTTTTAACCAGTTCTTGCCTGAATGCCGAAAGTAATTTTGGAGGAATCAATCTTGCCGCTCTGACAGTAAACCACTTGTTTTGAGGATGCCACTGTGCCCATTGGACGGCACTATAATATCTTGAGGCGGCAATGCCATTTCTGCCCCCATTAAATAGACGCCAGCCTCAACTTCGGAACAAACGCCATTCCCTTGCTCATGCCAGCAAAAAAGGGCAGGCGCCGTTTCCACAGTCTGGAATCCGGAAGAGGGAGTAGCTTTTTGGGCCCCATTGACGCGCCGCTGGTCAGAAGCCCAGATGACATCGACCATTAAGTCGGCCGGAGCGTGCAGATGCATGAAAATTTCTGTTAAATTTCTTAGTAGAAAAATAGTTAATTAAATCTTGTGAGAGACTTCCAAAAGTTTGCACAAAGTGAATTTATTAGGGCTCCTCTAAAAACCTAGGCAATTGCAGTGAAAAAAAATTTACATCTATATATATATCTTTATATATATAGAAAGAAAGAAAATTAGTATAATTTTTTCCTTATATTTTATCCAGATCATTTGCCCTGCTTATATATTTCTTTAAGGCATTTATTGTGTTATTTGTAAATTTTATAGAACATAATGTTGCACATAATAACTACTATTATTATTAACAATGTTACTATTAGATTTTGGTCTGTGCGTTCTACTTCTACTTTGTTTATTACATTGGCGGTGGAATCCACCGTCTTTGTGTCTATAAGGCCCATAGTGGACAATGTGGAAATGTATGTAACAGGGAGAAGGAAGCATTCGACCCCATAAAGTATATGTATTCTTGATCAGCATCAATAGAAGAGTCGATCTAGCCATGCCTGTCTGTAGGTCCCGAATATAACCCTTCCTTTCCCAAATTACTTTTACAATCGAAGGTCTGGCTACGGTGGTATGGACATAGCCCCACCAAAAAAATTAAATTTCAAGCAACAAGTTCGGGCATCAGTTGTACTTCAAATTTAAATTCCAATTAAATTGAACATAAACAAAAAACCCTAAAAGTGGCCGATTGGCGAAATATACATTTTTTGTTCGTTTGACGATAAACCTTTCCCTACGCCATCCGGCCACCAGCACCTCACCGAAATATATTTGTTGGTGTCAAGATCTGGAGCACAGTTTAAACCAGTTCTTGCCTGCATGCCTAAAGTAATTTTGGAGGAATCAATCTTCCCGCCGCCGTGTCTGACAGTAAACCCAGGTAGGGGGAACGCAGGCGCCGAGTGTACCTTTATATATATAGAAGGGACTAGACGGGAAAACCGGCTCAAGAAAGTAAAAAAAAAAATAAAAAAGAAAAATTATACAAACGTCTTTTCGGAAGAAGAAAATCCACCAATTTACCACTGTTGCGAGTGGAATTTCCCAAATCGCTGAAAGTCGTATTTATTGCATTCTGTGGAGCTTTGAAAATAAGTTTGAAGCAATCGGACAGAATTTAAAAACTCAAAAAATTTGAGTCGCAAATTCCACCGAAAAAGATTGGATTTGGAAAGGGGAAACATCGTCTCAAATGATTTTCAGATCTCTGTAAATGAATTTGAGCGAAAAACTTCACCCACCAAATACTTTGACCTTCAATTTGCACCAAGGAGGGATGGATTTTTCAAAAAGTGTGAAACAATTCTCTCAAATGAATTTCTGGAAAAAAGATAAATTCTGAAAAAATTTTAGGCCGAGATGGCAAACAAAAAAGTTACATACAAACGTTTTTCGCGATTTTCCACCTTGGTGGAATTCCCCAAACCTCGTTCTTAACGTGCACCTACATCAAAACTATAGGAAAATTTCAGCTTCTACTTTAGTGGGCTGTACATTGATCATAATCAGTCTGTCAACAGTTTTATATATAGAGATGAAAAAATAGTATAAATTTTTCTCCCTTCTTATTGCCGTAGAGTCCCCATTTAATTTCTGAAATTTGTTTATATTTTTTGAGAATTTTTCCCAATTACCTTCGGAGAGATATCTTTTAGTAATCACCATTTAAAAACCCTCCTGTGCCATAATAAATAATCAAAACAATTTAAAGCCCTATGAAGAAAAAAGAAAACGAATTAAAAGAAAACAAAAAATTTGCTGCAAACTCTCCACTGGAAGGCCTTTCATCGAGGAATACATGTAAGTCGGTACCTTTTGTTGTGATTTTATTTTCTTATTTTGGCACAGCCAAGCTGACATGCGCACCTGCTGATTTTTTTATGACTTTCTGTTTCACATGACGCTTGAGCTCCGGTAAATAAGTTTATGGCCGTGTCAGTCTGATGAATATTAATCAACTTGATTCTACCTACACTCCCCTCAAATACTAGCTGAAACAGAAGCAACATAAAAGAAAAGATTTTTAACAGAATCAAATATATGTACACAAATATGTATAATTGTATTCACAGATTAGCTGGTTGCGCTGCGCTCAGATTTACCCATGCGCTTCGAGCTAAACCTACTGTTGCCCATAATTTTTTTCCGACCATAAAATTAACAATCAACTAAAAGTATATTGACTCTATTATAATATATTATTTTTGCCGATTACACTTCAGTTCAATTTAACTAATGTCATTCTTTTTCATTGCCTAGCCTTAATCTATAATTATTAAGTGCACTTTAGCGAAATTTTGAAAATTTTTTTTGATTTATTTTGCGCGATAAAAAAAAATATTAACTGATCAGTTTATGAAATGAATTATTTTTGAAAAATTTTTGAGGCATTGTAAAAATATTATTTGACTAGTTTAAGTTAATGAATTATTGTTGAATCATTAATGCCACTTGTACTAAGTTGCAGATTATCTAACGGAAGGATAAAGTTTCATTGAATAATGCTTTTGTTTATAATAAATATTAATTACGGATTTTCAATATGACCAGATAAATTACCTAATTTCATTGTGCGCGATTATATTTCGTAATAAGAAAAACAAAAACAAATTTGAATAACTTCTACTTTATTATGTTACCAAACCAATGTCACGAATCAGGAAAATATGAATGAATCATGTTGCTCTTTACGCAGCCCACAAAATGTACAGCCATCGTCAGATACAGCGATAACCACTGTAAGTTATATGCCAGCTAGTAATGGACAATACACAGTCTTGCTATTGCACCCTTGTAGGCATGTTTTCCACAAACTTTGCTTGAAAGTGATGGTTGGTAAACCATGCTAAAGGTTCCAGTTGTAGTGCTGTGGTTGATCCAGCCTCAATTAAATTAGTTGTTGGAGATTGCTCGCCGAGAGGAAAACAATTGGCTTCCACCTCCACCTACGAACATAGGAGAACGGTAACGCGCAATCTAGCAAATTCTCTTAATCCAGCTCCGACCAGAGTGCCGATAATCCAACAGCAAGGGTTATTACATGCTAGTGATGGTGAAGTTGAGATTGCTCGCCGAGAGGAAAATACCTGGCTCCACCTCCACCTACGAACATAGGGAGAATGGTAACGCGCAATCTAGCAAAATCTCTTAATCCAGCTCCGACCCAGAGTAAGCGAGAATCCAACAGCAAGGTTATTGACATGCCAGTGATGTACCATAATCAATACTCGACGCTAGCAATAGCACGAATCCACCTGAAACCGCTCCTGCACGACCAGCTCCTGGTGTAAGAAGAAGAGGAAGACCCACTCAGTCCAATAATACCCGCCAAAATCTGGGAGTGGACTATAGGAGAATTCAGGAGATGATTGAACAATCAATCGCTCGCGTTATTTCATCATTGCAAATACAAGCACAACCCTTTCCAAGAGTGTTGCCAACCCCGATCCCGGTGTCGCCTAGTAGTTCGTCATTCCGAAATGGAAAAATTGCTTACACCATGCAAAAATGGAATTTTCATTTTGATGGGTCCACCGAAGGATCAGGTGTAGGAGAATTTGTATAGAGAGTCAAAACTGTGACTGATGAAACTTTAGACAGCGACTTTATGGGTCTCTGTAAGCACTTACATGTGCTATTTTTAGGCAAAGCCCGTGACTGGTACTGGCGGTACCACAAACAGGTCGACCACATAGTCTTGATTGAATTTTTTAATGCACTTCCCCATCAGTCCGAAGATTATCGGTCCGATTTTATGAGCAAGGAACTGGTAAGAGATAGAAAGCAAAATCCTGGGGAACCATTTGTGTCGTTCCATGAAGCTGTAGCGTCACTGATCGATAAATTTGCAATTAAAATTGACGAAGAGGAGTTAATCGAAATTTTAAAAAATAATTTATTACCCGAAACCCGACATAAACTGCTCAATAAGTTCAGTTGGCCATCTACGTAGATTGGTCCAAATGAACGAGCCAGCAAATGCGTTGTAAAGCAGTTGTTCCCCAACGCTTCTGATAGATTAGGCCGCACAACATTGATCCAACAACATAGAAGTTGTAGGAGACGCACGTCCAGTGAAACAAAGATTCTACCCTGTAAGTCCGGCCGTAGAAAAGTTGTTATATGCAGAAATTGATCGCATGTTGTAGTTTTGGAGTTATTGAGCCGTCTGTAAGCGCCTGGAGCTCGCCTATGCGACTCGTCCTTAAGCCCGACAAGGTTCGCTTTTGTCTGGATGCTCGAAGACTGAATGACGGCACAAAAAAAGATGCTTATCCTCTGTCGAGCATCGATGGCATTTTTTCGCGGCTTCCTAAGGCAAATATAATTTCCAAACTAGATTTGAAAGACGCCTATTGGCAAATAGAACTTTGCGAGGATTCAAAGCCTCTCACTGATTTTACGGACCCCGGAAGACCGCTATATCAGTTTAAGGTCATGCTTTTTGGCCTTTGTAACGCGCCTTCTACCATGTGTCGGTTATTGGACGAGATAATTCCTTCTGACCTGCGCTATTGCGTATTTGGTTATTTAGATGACCTATGTATTATGTTAGAGGATTTAAGTTCGCATTTGGCGGTATTGGTTCGTATCGCTGAGCAGCTTAGAAAAGCCAACTTGACTTTAAATATTTCTAAAAGTCAATTCTGTGTAACAAGTATCAATTATCTTGGTTAATTTTAATTAAAACAGAATCAGACCCATTGGGATGAACATATTACAGGGATTTCATGCTCTTTAAGGTCTGCTCTGCACCAATCGATTGGGTGTTCTGCATACCGTACCCTATTCGGGGTGGATATGATCACTCATGGTACCGATTACAAATTAGTGAAGGAGTTGTCCTTATTGGAAGAACCGCTGGTCCCCCTGTTGCGGTCTGACAATTTCGCATTGCTAAGGACAGATATTCAGACAAACTTCAGGAAAGCCTATGAGCGCAATGCGGCTCAATATAATTTACGCAGCAAGCCTGTTCCTTTTCGTGAAGGAGAGGAGTTGTTCTGTCGAAACTTTGCGCTTAGTAAATTCTCGCACAATTTTAATGGTAAACCGGCTCTCCAGTTTATTAAATGCCGTGTCAAAAAGAAACTCGGCAATTGATTTTATTCCCTTGAAAATCAGCAAGGAAAAGAAATTGGCACTTTTCATGCCAAGGACATTAGAGTCTAATTCCCGCTAATATACCCGTCCAACGGTAGGATATTTAAATTGAACCGCGTAAGCGATCCTAACAGCTTGCGTTTGTGTAACGACGCTATAGCGATCAGCTTTTGTCTGTCACGGTCAGCTGCGAATCATTATGCCGCTGTTATAAAGCGCCTGCGTGCACGTTGGCAACGCAGCTATCTTCAATCCAGTCGGCGAAAGAAAAAAGCTCTGAGACCCTATATAAGCTTGTAGGTCCCGGATATAACCCTTCCTTTCCCAAATTACTTTTACAATCGAAGGTCTGGCTACGGCGGTTCGGACATAGCCCCACCAAAAAAATTAAATTAAAAGCAACAAGTTCGGGCATCAGTCGGACTTCAAATTTAAATTCCAATTTAATTGAACAAAAACAAAAAACCCTAAAAGTGGCCGATTGGCGATATGTAAATTTTTTGTTAGTTTGACGATAAACCTTTCGCTACGCCACCCGGCCACCAGCACCTCACCGGCATATATTTCTTTGTGCCAAGATCTGGTCACAGTTTTACCAGTTTTTGCATGCCGAAAGTAATTTTGGAGGAATCAATCTTGCCGCTCTGACAGTAAACCCACTTATTTTGAGGCAACCGCCACGTGTGCCCATTGGACGGCACTGTAATTTCTTGGGACGGCAATGTCATTTCTGCCCCCATTAATAGACGTCAGCCTCAACTGCAGATCAGCTGCCATTCCCTTGTTCATGCCAGCATGAAAGGCAGGCGCCGTTTCCACAGTCTGGAATCCGGAAGAGGGAGTAGCTTTTTGGGCCCCATTGACGCGCCGCTGGTCAGAAGCCCAGATGACATCGCAAATTAAGTTGGCCGGAGCGTACAGATGCATGCTGTTAAATTTCTTAGTAGAAAAATAGTTAATCAAATCTTGTGAGAGACTTCCAAAAGTTTGAGCAAAGTACATTTATTAAAGCCCTCTAAAAACCTCGTGCAAGTGCAGTGAAAAAAAAAATTTACATCTATATATATATATATATATATATTTTTATAAATATAGAAAGAAGAAAAAAAAAGTATAAATTTATCCCCCTTTTTGTTGGGGAAGAGTCCCAAGTTATTTCTGACATTTTTTATATTTTTTGAGAATTTTTCCCACTTAGTGTCGGGGAGTATCCAAAACCCTCCTGTGCCATAATAAATAATCAAAACAATCATCGAGGAATACACATAAGTCTATACTTTTTGTTTTGATTATATATTCTTATTTTGGTACAGATAAGCACAGCCAAGCTGACATGCTGAGCGTTTTATGACTTTGTGTTTCACATTACGCTTTAGCTCCGATCATTAAGCTTATGGCCGTGTCAGTCTGGTGAATGCTTATCATCTTTAATTCTACCTACACCCCGCTCAAATACTAGCTGAAACAGAAGCAACAGAGGAGAAAAGATTTTTAACAGAATCAAATATATGTACACAAATATGTATAATTGTATTCACTGATCAGCTGGTTGCGCTGCGCTCCGATTTGCCCATGCGCTTCGAGGTTTACCTTCTGTTGACCATCTTTTTTTCCGACCATACAATTGACAATCAACTAAAATTATAGTGACTCTACTATAATACATTATTTTTGCTTTTACCTATTACACTTTGCTTCAATTTACTAATGTAATTTTTTTTTCATTGCCTAGCCTGATTCTATAACTAAGAAATGTCCTTTAGCGAAATTTTGAGATTTTTTTTTTTAATTTTTGCGCAGTAAGAAAAATATATTAACTGATCAGTTTATGAAATTAATTATTTTTGAAGAATTTTTGAGCCTTTGTAAAAATTTTAACTGTCTAGTTTGAGTTACTGAATTATTGTTGAATCCTTAATACCACTTGTACTAAGATGCAGATTATCTAACGGAAGGATAGAATTTCATTGAATAATGCTTTTGCTTTTTAATTACGGATTTCGAATATGAATTGCTAAGAAGAATTTTTTTTGGGATCTGCAAAACCTTTAACGCTGAAGATCATGGCTGGGAGAGTATCGAACGCGAGAGTCAGCGCACATCCAAGACATCGCCACTACGGAATATATATATGCCCTAATGAAAGCTATCGCCATTGTATTGGCACTTTTAGTGCTCGTAAGTAATGCCTGTCTGAGATTTTGTTTCTTCGAGTATCGGTCTTCAATTTAGATTCTGTAGGGATCCTAAAATCAAATTGTGTATGCAGGTCGAGACATGGCAAAAAGAACCCCCCACCCGAAAGAGCTAGGGAGCAAGAGGATCCCGCCCTGCCGTGCTAACTCAACCACGAGGAGCCTCGGTGAATACTTCCCGAAGATTGGCTGCCAACCGCCGTCACCGCTGCTACCCGATATGTATTGCTAGAGTAGCTTCACCACACTACATGCTGCATACATTTTTGGCGCCCAATCATGGGGCCCGAGGTTGAATATAATAAAAATGAGTCTTTATATTATTGTTCACGCACTCTGACGTCGATGTGACTGGCTTAGTCTATCTTCCGCATGCGCAGATACTGGTAGTATACAAGGTAGTAATAGGGACTACGATGCTTACAATTCAGAGCTTGAATTATGCCGAGAATCTGACCTTGCTATCTTGTTGAGTGCCTATATATAAATACGACTAAAGTTATTAACACAAGCTATAAAATCGGTCCCATACATTTGGTCGTTTTCTTTCTTATAATTTTGGAGAAACAACAGATTAGGTTTGCTTAGGTAGAAATACTTTAAATGCAATTTTAGAATACTGCATATTCTGCTACGATATCAGTACTGATTGCTACTTGATAGCTTGTTGATGGTTTAGTAAATCTCAGTCTTCGTGGAGCCAAAAGTTATAAAGTTTAGACTGAATGGTTTTGTATTTACATTACTACAAAGATAATTAGAATGTTGCCTGGAACTTGGCTATATGCTGCTTTGCATATCCTTGCCGAACATTTCTGACTGGATTAAAATGTTGAATGTTACAAACCGCTTTCTACAGTAGTTTCAATAACCACTGTGATATATGCCAGTTAGTAATGGACAATACACAGTCTTGCTATTGCACCCCTTGTAGGCATGTTTTCCACAAACTTTGCTTGGAAGGTTGGTTGGTAAACCATGCTAAATGTCCCAGTTGTAGTGCTGTGGTTGATCCAGCCTCAATTAAATTAGTTGTTGGAGATTGCTCGCCGAGAGGAAAACAATTGGCTCCACCTCCACCTACGAACATAGGGAGAACGGTAACGCGCAATCTAGCAAATTCTCTTAATCCAGCTCCGACCCAGAGTGGCGATAATCCAACAGCAAGGTTATTACATGCTAGTGATGTACCACAATCAATACTAGACGCTAGCAATAGCACGAATCCACCTGAAACCGCTCCTGCACGACCAGCTCCCGGTGTAAGAAGAAGAGGAAGACCCACTCAGTCCAATAATACCCGCCAAAATCTGTGAGTGGACTATAGGAGAATTCAGGAGATGATCGAACAATCAATCGCTCGCGTTATGTCATCATTGCAAATACAAGCACTTCGCCATCAGTACAAAGATTATCGCTCCGATTTTATGAGTAAAGAACTGGTAAGAGGTAGAAAGCAAAATCCTGGGGAACTATTTGTGTCGTTCCATGAAGCTGTAGCGTCACTGATCGATAAATTTGCAATTAAAATTAACCGAAAAATAATTTATTACCTGAAACCCGTCATAAACTGCTTTGCCAGTCAATTAGTACAGTTGGCCATCTACGTAGATTGGTCCAAATGAACGAGAATTTAGTTCATGAGCTCAGTTGTCGCACTAGTGGTATGAATAAATCCAGGCTTATTGGCCGTCGCCATGTATATGGACTAGAAGAGTCTTTCAACCGGAGGTAGAAAATTCAGAAGATACAAACTTTGACATCGCTGCAATTCGTAGATGTCATGCCAACCTTAAATGTTGGAACTGCGAAGAGCAAGGGCATCTGTGGGAAAATTGCCTTGCTGGCCGCTGTATATTTTGTTACGGATGTGGGGCACCCAACATTTATAAGCCCCAGTGCCAAAACTGTATCCGTAAAGCTTAGGAAAACCAACAGAAGGGTGCATCCAGCAGCAGTCGGATGCCCCAAAAAATCTAATTGATACCCATACGAACTTTGTACCTGTGGACCGAAGCAAAAGCTTGGTCCCTACACCGATTTTAAAGTCACATTCCAAACATTTAGAAATAGTTAAAACTATTAAATTTCGATTTTTACCGTATCATGAACGGTTAGCTAGTTATTTGCAAGTCCGAAATAAGTTTTTTTATAAAGAAAAACACCGTCAAAGATATTTTGTATGTATTTTGTATTAGTTCTGTAAGAGGCAAGAAGCCGTCAAAATATTATTATTTCGTTTTAGTTATGTAAGAGGCAAGGAGCCACAAATGTTATCATTAACCTAACAAGAGCAAATTTTAATTTAACCGCCGGCCGCCGCTGCAACCGTGCGTTGTCGATCGGCTGTTCAACACCGTCTTCGAGAGCGCAACTTCAATTCGGCGGCGAAGAGCGAAAGCTCCGAGGCGAAGTTGCGAAAGCTCGCGGCGAAGTTGAGCGGCCGAGGCAAGCGCATGGCTCGCCGGCGAGCGCGCCGGCACTTTGGAATGAACGTTAAGGATGAGTAGACGTGCATCGCGAGACGAGAAAGAGCATAGAGTGTATAGCGGAGCGCTAGGGCTCCAAGACAGTGCGGAATGGCTTAGATCGTGAGATACTATAAAGTAGTAGTAAATAAGAAGTGAATAAAGTACATGTGTTGTAATTATCGAGAGGAAACTGGATAGTTCTTTGTTTTCTGGTGGCTCCGCTTGCCCTAACATCGGAGTTAACCGATGTTCGACCTAACCTGGACTAGGGGCATGTGGTACGGGATTGTGGTCCCGGGGTGGGAATTACTGGTTGGTTTTTGGATAGTGTAGTTGGTGCAAGGCCACGGCCCGATAGTGTAGATGGTGCGAGGCCACAGCCCGATAGTGTAGTTGGTGCGAGGCCACGGCCCGCTAGTGTAGTTGGTACGAGGCCACGGCCCGATAGAGTGGTTGGTACGAGGCCACGGCCCAGCGAAATTATAAATATCTTGTAACTCGCTAGACCTGGTAAGACTGAGAGTTATACCCCGGCCAGTAGCTTCTTTACAAGTGGCGCCCGAGCAGGGACTTAGGTGTGCGTGGCATGTCGGCGGATTAAAGCCCAGCAAACATGCACAATTAGGAATTTTTTTTTTAAAAAAATTTTTTGTATACGGGGTATTATTAGTCGGGCATACCCTAGAGTCAGGGTACCCTAGCGGAGGATAAGTTAATAAAGTAAAGTATTATTATTATATAGGCGAAGTACCAAACTAGGGTATTAGGTAGTCCAGCATACCCTAGCGAACATTTATGATACCCTGTGTTAGGCATAGGCAAAAATGAACACCTGCAACATGTGAGCGACGAAAATGTGTGCAGATCGAGCGCGCAAAGCAAAATGTCGAAATTATAGCGGTCGTTCGAAAAAGTACAGCGCGCGCGCGACAGACGGGCGACGCCGAGATCACGCTTGCATACGGGTGCCCAAACGCGCGGCGCAGTCGACGTCGGCGTCGAAGTAAATCAAAATAAAATTTTTATAAATAAAATTAATTAAATAAAAATAAATAAAAGAAATAAAACAAACAATTAAATACACAAGAATAAAACAAGGGAAACAATAAAGACGAAGGCAGCGACCAAGTGAGGAACGGCCTAAAAGTGAAAAGTGAAAAGGAAAAATTTAAGTACATTTCGTTGAGTTGTTGGAAAAAAAAATTTTTTTTTGGATTTTTTTTATTTTTGTTTGGTGGAAGATATAAAGACAAAACAAAAAGAAAACTAATAGGAACAAAAGTGGCTGAGTAAGATCGGCGTAAAGTGAAAAAGACACCAAACCGATAAAAAAAAAAGGGAGAAAATAATAAAGAAACGACGGAACCCCTAAAACAGGAAGAGAGGGAAACAGCGACGTCGGCTACCAAGAAGTTATATAATAAAGGATGGAGGCAGGTGAGTGCTTAAACCCGGGGGTAGGCGTCCGTTGGATTCACCAGCGACGCAAAGAGGAGCTAGTGGCGATCGCCCATGAGTTTGGGTTGAAAAAGGAGGGGCGCGTGGAGAAGCTGCGTAAGCGGCTGTCCACCTACGTTCAGGATGGCGGTCACTCAACTGAGATTTGGGCTCGGCTTGCCGAGCTGGAATCTCAGTACGCCAAAACTCTTGAGCCGCCATCATGGGGCGTCCCACCCGACTTTGGCGGGCGATCACGTCAAAAGTTAGAGTCTGACCTCAGGAGCTCTCAGTTGTACGGGCGTTTGCAAGCGCCCACCCCAAGCTTGTCCGTCTTGGGTGTAGAGGCGGCTTCTGCTTTCGGTGGGAATGAAGAACGCCGAGCAACTGCGGTCAACGCAGAGGTAGGGTGGTCCCTTGTCGAACCGAATAGTAATCCTTACCACACTAGACCGTACCCCCACTTGGAAGCGAGGCCACTTCCCAACGTTCCGGAGCAAGTTCGCAAGTGGGGCATGAGATACGATGGCCGCTCCGACCCCCTTGGGTTCTTGGAAGACCTCGAGGAGCGCCCCATCATCCTATGGCATCGCCCTCGACCGAATGCCCTGGGCGATGAGCGAAGTGTTCTGCGACAGGGCGGCTCGTTGGTTTCTGAGCAGGGGGCTAAGGAATGTGCCATGGGCCGTGTTTAGTGGGGGTTTCCTGGAGTTTTTCTTACCCCCTTGTTACTTCGAGAGGCTTGAGGACGAGATCCGGTCCCGTAGGCAGCGCATAGCCGAAGAGTTCAAGGAGTACCTGATAGAGCTGAGGGCTCTTATGCATCACGCCAGGTACGAGCCGGCACAGGAGTTGCGCCGGATCTTCGAGAATGCCGCCCCAGAATACAAACTCTACGTGCGACGGCAAGATTTTTCAACTTTGTCCCAGCTTACGCAAATGGTCGTGGAGTACGAGACAGTCATGAGCCAGAGGGTGGAAGACTCAGGTAGCCGACCTTTGAGCCAGGGCGTCTCGAGTTCGAATGGTGCGGAATAGGCGAGGGCGGCACAGCCCCCGGGGGGACATGTCAACCCGTTCCGATCTGATCCCAGCAGATCCGGAACGACCGTTGTGGACAACCGGGTCCCCGCCCCACCATAACTCACGCAGGGGTGGCCCATCGGATGATGAGCCAAGAGGCCGGGAATGGATATGATCCGCGACGAGCGTGTCGTAGGTGCGGGCAAGAGGGGCACTTCGCTAGGGAATGTCCCAATGGCCCCGATTTATTTTGCTGGTTATGTGGAAGCCGGGGCAGAAGTAGTCAGGAGTGTTGGCGCCGCGCGGAGGCGGGAAACGGGCAACGGCTTCGCCCGGGTCAGGATCGGGTCGGAGCCGATACACGCGGAACCCAGAAGTAGGACACCCACTAAAGGTGGACGGGGGCCGAATCGTCGCTACGGTGGAGATTGGCGGGCGAACGATGCCTGCCACGATCGATACTGGAGCCACTCGTAGCTTCATGAGTGAAGACTGCGTACGCAAGTGGACGATTCGGGGAAGAGTGGAGGAAATACAGGCTTGAATCCGCCTGGCAGATGGGTCCACCCTAGAGGTGGAGAAAGCCTTGAGAGTAGAGGAGCCGGAGGAAGGCCTCCCAGGTCATGAAAGGGGAGCACCTGGTCGGCTACAGAGAGAGTCGGAGCGAGGCCTCCCAGGTCATGAAAGGGGAGCACCTGCTCGGCTACAGAGAGGGTCGGAGCAAGGCCTCCCAGGTCATGAAAGGGGAGCACCTGCTCGGCTACAGAGAGGGTCGCAGCAAGGCCTCCCAGGTCATGAAATGGGAGCACCTGCTCGGCTACAGAGAGAGTCGGAGCAAGGCCTCCCAGGTCATGAAAAGGGAGCACCTGCTCGGCTACAGAGAGAGTCGGAGCAAGGCCTCCCAGGTCATGAAAGGGGAGCACCTGCTCGGCTACAGAGAGAGTCGGAGCAAGGCATCCCAGGTCATGGAAGGGGAGCACCTGCTCGGCTACAGAGAGAGTCGGAGCAAGGCATCCCAGGTCATGGAAGGGGAGCACCTGCTCGGCACATGATGGAAAAGGTCAGGAAAAGGGAAGTAAAGTCCGGCTCAGATCGAGAGCCTGAAGAACCCAAGAGGCGGTGTGTAGAGCTGCAAAGGCGGACCTATGCTGGCTACGGAAGCGGCACGGCGGGAACGTGCCAGGGAAAGGACGGAGTAGGAGCAATGGGCAGAATCCACACGGACACAGGGGGCCAGGAGCGACTGCCAGAGTCGAGCGATCAGGGAGCTCTATCTGGAATCGAAGTGGTGCCAGGAGGGGGCGAGAACGGCATCGAAGAGGCGGAGTGGCCAGCGGATCTGAATCCGGAACTGAGGGAGTTCCTGGAGTCAGAACTGGCACTCTTCGAGGGGCTGCAGGGAGTCTCGCACAACGCGGAGCACAGAATCCGGCTGATGGAGGACAAGCCATTGAAGAAGAGATATTATCCCAAGAATCCGGCCATGCAGAGGGTGATTGACGAGCAAGTGGATGAGCTGATCCGGGCAAATGCCATCGAGCCGTCGTGTAGTCCGCACAGCACCCCGATCGTCTTAGTCAACAAGAAGACTAACGATTGGCGTATGTGTATTGACTACCAGCAACTCAACGCTCATTCCATTCCGGACGCTCATCCTGTGCCTCGTATTAACCACATCCTGGAGCGGTTGCGTCACGCCCGGTTCATCTCCACTCTGGATTTGAAGCACGGGTACTGGCAGATACCGATGGCAGTCGATAGTCGGGAGTGTACGGCGTTCACAGTCCCTGGAAGAGGTCTCTTCCAATGGCGGGTGATGCCATTTGGTCTACACTCGGCGTGTGCGACCTTTCAGCGAGCATTGGATACAGTAATAGGACCGGAAATGGAGCCTCATGCGTTCGCCCACCTAGACGACATCGTAGTAATAGGAGCGACGAAAACACAGCATGTAGAGAATTTGAGGGAGGTATTCCGCCGGCTAAGTGCGGCCAATCTCAGGTTTAATAGGAAAAAGTGCAGCTTCTTCCGGGAGAGGTTAGTCTACCTTGGACATGTAATTTGCGGGGAAGGAATACGCACCGATCCAGAGAAAGTGGAGGCGATACGAAACCTGAGGGCCCCGACAAATTGCAAAGAACTGCGGCAGTGTCTCGGGATGGCTGACGCGAGTGAGTATGGCCTCGGCGCAGTGCTGACGCAGACGATTGATGGACAAGAGCGAGTGATAGCGTATGCGAGCCGGAAGTTGCTGAAGACCGAGGTGAACTATTCCGCCACTGAGAAAGAGTGCCTGGCGATAGTGTGGTCGATCCGGAAGTTGCGCTGCTACTTAGAAGGGTACCGGTACGACGTACCGACCAACTCGATCGAGAGTCCGTCCGGAAGAATCGCGCGATGCGCGTTAGAACTGCAACAGTTCCAATTTGACGTCCATTATCGTCGAGGGAAGCCCAACGTCGTGGCCGATGCGCTATCGAGGCATCTTCTAGAGACCTGTCAGCAAGCAGTGGTGGCCGAGGCTCCCTGCAAATGGGTCGCGAGTATGCGTGCCAGAATCGCCGAAGAGCCAGCCAAGTTCCCGGATTCCACCGAAGAAAACGGACAGTTATATAGGCAGTTGGGTCACCGGACAGACGATGAGGACTACATCCCCTGGAAACTATGCGTAGGCAGTAGTCAACGCTAGAGGGTTCTGCTGGAATGTCATGATGCTCCCACGGCCGGACATCAAGGTGTCAGAAAAACGGTGTCGAGGTTAGCCCAGCGGTACTATTGGCCGGGTATGTTCCGCGACGTCGCCAAATACGTGAAATGCTGCGAAGTCTGCCAGAAGTTCAAGAGCGAGCAACTCAAACCGGCTGTTCGCATGCTGACGTGACAGGTAGCAGAGCCGATGTCGGTAGACTGCGAGACATGGCAACACGGTACTCCTGGTGTTCTATGACGCTTTCTGGAAGTGGGTGAAATTGGTCCCTCTCAAAAGAGCCAGAGCGGCACACTTACAGACCGCGTTTCGAGAAAAGATTCTAAATAGGTTCGGGGTACCTAGGAAGTTCGTGTGCGACAACGGAGTACAGTTTACGAGCCGGAGTTTCAAGTCCTTTTTGGGGTCCCTGGGTGTAGAGATCCAGTACACCGCCCCGTACTATCCGCAAGAGAATCCCCCTTATGCAGGGCAGGGAACCTCGGTTACCCGCAGCTCTGTACGATCAGGTAACTCCGGGGTCCGCAACTAGTGCGCTCGACCCAAGGACTAAGGCGGATAGGTTAAAAGAAATCTTTTATATCGTCCACAGCACCAGTTGTCAAACGCTGCCGGAAGGTTTCGCCGCAAAATTGGCACCCAAATTTGACGGTCCCTACAGGGTCGTCAAATTCATGTCCCCCAATATTGTGCGGCTGGTGAAACCAGGCGAGCATAAGAAAAGAGTGACCACAACTCGCAACTGAAGCCATTCTATCAAAAGACGACGGGCGATGAAGGGGAAGACCCGGGGTGCATGGATGCCGACGAGTAGGCAAAGGGTGAGAGCGACACCCGTCGCCCAACGAAACCATTATAATTAAGTTTACATAAGGTTAACACTAACAACATAAATAAGAGTAGGTTTAGAAAAATGTGAGCCGCACTGAGAGAATAGGGCATTAACAACTAAGTAACGAATAAGTTAACAAATAAGCTGAATTTACAGATGGAACCCGAAATTATCGACATCTCGTCAGACGAAGACTTCAGCAGCGGAGATACCGAGCCTTTTCCCGGGCCTGGAGCCGGAGGCCACCCGCGTGACCCGCGTCGGGGGCGCGAGTATTACCAAAGAGAGCGGCAAGAGGGGTCGCATCACCAGTTCCGCCATACCCTATACTCCTGGCGGACCAACGTCATGGAAAGGCTGGACGGGATGGTCATGCTAATGGCAGTCGAGGTCACGACAATGTTCGTGGAGGCGCCATTCGCACGAAACTCGCCACCGTACGCGGAAGAGCCCCCATCCCCGCCTCTCGCATCCCACTCGGCACAGTCATCAGGACCCGCAACCCCAACCGGCGAGATGGACGAGGAAGAGTGCAAACCGCTAGAAACGGGGGAACACACACCACCAGCGCAGGAGGTCGTGGTGGTAGAGTCGGAAGGAGAAGAAATTTCCCCGTCGGCCGGAGTCGCCACCGACGGAGGCACCGAGCGGAATCCGAGCAGACAGCTGGGAAGCAGACCCGCCGAGCCGCGATCCAGAACCCTTAGAGGAGGTAGATCACCGTCTGGAGGTAGATCCGGACAGCCAGTTTCCCAGGATAACGCTGCGCTACCTCCCGAAAATTCCCGTGGAAAACCCCGTCCTCGCCTTACAATTCGCGAATGGGGGGGTACCGAGGAAGGCCCAAGCGAAAAGCGCCGACGCAACCGCCGCCGCCGACAGAGACCCACCCGGGGCAAGCGTCGCCGGAGTGGAGGCCAACGCCGACCCAGTCCCGAGGGGGTGTCGTCGTCAGTCACGAAGAGGTTTCGTCCGGAGACCGAGGAGCCAGGAGGATCGCAGCTGCGCGTGCCGCGTTCGCCCCGCGAGCGCCAGAAGGGTCCTTCCCAGTTCGGGAAGGATAACCGCAGCTGCGAGGCCGCTTCTCGAGGAGGGCACTCCGAACCCTCACCGATTGCAGTCTGCCAGATGGTCGTGGAGGAATGCCGTCTCGGCGACAAGGACGCGGCGAGGATGCGTGGTTCGACCACGAGGATGAGATGCCCGCGCTCGTGCCCATTACCCGCGCCGAGACACCCGACACCAGAGCTCGAAGGGAATTGGAGGACGCGTGGTTCGGCCAAGAAAGCAAGGCGCCGCCCCTAAAGATTTCCTTCGGATGAAGAGGACACGGTGGTAACGGCTTCGTCACCCAAGCTTCACTGTTCAACCGGGAACCCTTCCCCATTGGTTCTAAAGACTCCCACGGAGAGCGAGTTATGGGATGACATCGCCGATCTCTTCGACGGTATCGATGGGTGGGATACTAGTCTTGACTCGGTGCTAGAAGAGGAGGCCGCTCCCGATGCCGAAACGGTCGCCCACAGAGCCGACGTTGAGGTTACGCTGGAGAGTCCCACCGAGGAACCCGTGCCCAATGCCACCCCTGTGGGTTGGAGAGTTTTTCCTCGCGGAACGCTGCTGTCTCCGGGCGTGGTGGAACTGATCGCGAGGGAGGCACAAGTCAGCCGGTTCCGATGCCAGCGCATCGTTTCCTCGTGTCCGACTTGGAGCGTGATTACAGCGTCACACTAAACGCGAGACGCAAATCACGGCAAGGAGCCGCTGGCGGGATTAGTTACTATTATTATATATTATAGTATATATATTATTATTTTGTATTAGTTCTGTAAGTGGCAAGAAGCCGTCAAAGATATTATTATTTTGTATTAGTTCTGTAAGAGGCACGAAGCCGTCAAAGATATTATTATTTTGTATTAGTTCTGTAAGAGGCAAGAAGCCGTCAAAATATTATTATTTCGTATTAGTTATGTAAGAGGCAAGGAGCCACAAATGTTATCATTAACCTAATAAGAGCAAATTTGAATTTAACCGCCGGCCGCCGCTGCAACCGTGCGTTGTCGATCGGCTGTTCAACACCGTCTTCGAGAGCGCAACTTCAATTCGGCGGCGAAGAGCGAAAGCTCCGGCAGGCTTAGATCGTGAGATACTATAAAGTAGTAGTAAATAAGAAGTGAATAAAGTACATGTGTTGTAATTATCGAGAGGAAACTGGATAGTTCTTTGTTTTCTGGTGGCTCGGCTTGCCCTAACATCGGAGTTAACTGATGTTCGACCTAACCTGGAGTAGGGGCATGTGGTACGGGATTGTGGTCCCGGGGTAGGCATAACTGGTTGGTGTTTGGATAGTGTAGTTGGTGCGAGGCCACGGCCCGATAGAGTAGTGGTACGAGGCCACGGCCCGATAGTGTAGATGGTGCGAGGCCACGGCCCGATAGTGTAGTTGGCGAGAGGCCGCGGCCCGCTAGTGTAGTTGGTACGAGGCCACGGCCCGATAGTGTAGTTGGTGCGAGGCCACGGCCCGCTAGTGTAGTTGGTACGAGGCCACGGCCCGAAGGAGCAATTAGGTGTGAGGCCACGGTCCGGTAGTATAGGTGTACCGAAACCGAGCTAGGCATGGTTAGGTCAGGATGCTGGATGGCAGAAGAAATTTTTCTTACATTGTGACGCTAGTGATTTTGGCATTGGCGCCGTTTTAGTACATGTGTCTGAAGATAATGAAGAACAACCGATAGCTTTCATGTCGAAAAAATTAAGCCGTGCGCAGCGAAACTATAGTGTTACCGAGCGTGAATGCCTAGCAGTCATATAAGCCATCGAAAAGTTCAGGAATTTGAAGTGGTTACCGACCATTCAAGTTTGCTATGGATTATGCAACAATTTAAATTTTCCGTCTCCCATCGGAAAGGCAAAGAACACATTGTTCCTGACGTTTTGTCTCGGTAGCCTGAGAATGAAATCGCTCAATTAGACATGGGTCCTGTAATAGATCTTGAGTCCGATACATTTATGGACTATGTATAAATTAAAGACAAATTTTCCCGAAATTTTACTGTTTCCGTACATAAATATCGTTGATAAGTTTTTGTATGTACGCACCGAACATTCAAGAGGAGACTCGACACAAGAAAGTCCTTTGTGGAAACTATGGGTCTGCAGACATACGAAATTGCGAGATATGTAAAGAAACTAACTCTCCAAATTATACCCTTCGGCCACTTACGGGTGCTCACATCCCAACTTGCAGACCATTTCAAAGGCTTTATATTGACCTGCTTCTAAAGCAAAAGCGGTCATATGGGATTGTTAATAGTCACTTTAGCAAGTATCATTGGTTGAAGCCCGTGAAATAAATTCACCTCAGCTGTGATACAAAAATTTCTTCTTGAACAAATTTTCCATTGTTTTGGTGTGCCACAAACTATAATAAGTGACAACGGCACCCAGTTGAAAGCTCGTGAGTTCAATGCCTTCTTAGCCGAACATGGCATTGAACATCTGTATACAGCTCTTTATTCACCGCAGAGCAATGCTGCAGAACGAGTTAACCGCTCAATACTCGCCACCATTCGCTCGTACTTAAAACAGAATCGGACCCATTGGGATGAACATATTACAGGGATTTCATGCTCCCTAAGGTCTGCTCTGCACCAATCGATTGGGTGTTCTCCATACCGTACCTTATTCGGGGTGGATATGATAACTCATGGTACCGATTACAAATTAGTGAAGGAGTTGTCCTTATTGGAAGAACCGCTGGTCCCCCTGTTGCGGTCTGACAAGTTGGCATTGCTAAGGACAGATATTCAGACAAACTTCAGGAAAGCCTATGATCGCAATGCGGCTCAATATAATTTACGCAGCAAGCCTGTTCCTTTTCGTGAAGGAGAGGAGTTGTTCTGTCGAAACTTTGCGCTTAGTAAATTCTCACACAATTTTAATGGTAAACCGGCTCCCCAGTTTATTAAATGCCGTGTCAAAAAGAAACTCGGCAATTGATTTTATTCCCTTGAAAATCAGCAAGGAAAAGAAATTGGCACTTTTCATGCCAAGAACATTAGAGTCTAATTCCCGCTAATATACCCATCCAACGGTAGGATATTTAAATTGAACCGCGTAAGCGATCCTAACGTTTGTGTAACGACGCTATAGTGATCAGCTTTTGTCTGTCACGGTCAGCTGCGAATGATTCTGCCGCTGTTATAAAGCGCCTGTGTGCACGTTGGTAGCGCAGCTATCTTCAATTTAATCCGCGAAAGAAAAAAGCTCTGAGACCCTATATAAGCCTGTAGGTTCCGGATATAACCCTTCTTTTCCAAAATTACTTTTACAATCGAAGGTCTAGCTGCGGCGGTTCGAACATAGCCCCACTAAAAAAATTAAATTACAAGCAACAAGTTCGGGTATCAGTCGGACTTCAAATTTAAATTCCAATTAAATTGAACAAAAACAAAAAACCCTAAAAGTGGCCGATTGGCGAAATGTAAATTTTTTGTTAGTTTGACGATAAACCTTTCGCTACGCCACCCGGTCACCAGCACCTCACCGGCATATATTTCTTTGCTGCCAAGATCTGGTCACAGTTTTAACCAGTTTTTGCCTGCGTGCCGAAAGTAATTTTGGAGGAATCAATCTTGCCGCTCTGACAGTAAACCCACTTATTTTGAGGCAACCGCCACGTGTGCCCATTGGACGGCACTGTAATTTCTTGGGACGGCAATGTCATTTCTGCCCCCATTAATAGACGTCAGCCTCAACATGAAAGGCAGGCGCCGTTTCCACAGTCTGGAATCAGGAAGAGGGAGTAGCTTTTTGGGCCCCATTGACGCGCCGTTGGTCAGAAGCCCAGATGACATCGCAAATTAAGTTGGCCGGAGCATACAGATGCATGCTGTTAAATTTCTTAGTAGAAAAATAGTTAATCAAATCCTCGTGCAAGTGCAGGGAAAAAACAATTTACATCTATTGTGAGGCGGCCACTAAAGTAGCCACCGCACAGTTTATAATTATAGTTATATTATATAAGCCTTGTATTAGTTATAAGAATGGTTAAGGCAAGATGCCGAAGTATTGAAGTTAGTTAAGGGCAAGAAGGCCAATTTAAGTTTGAATTTACCCGCCGGCCGCCGCAGCAACCGTGCGTTGTCGATCGGTTGCTCAACACCGTCTTCGAGAGCGCAACTTCAATTCGGCGGCGAAGAGCGAAAGCTCCGAGGTGAAGTTGCGAAAGCTCGCGGCGAAGTTGAGCAGCCGAAGCGAGCGCATGGCTTGCCGGCGAGCGTGCCGACACTTTGGATCGAACATCAAGAGTGAGTAGAAGTGCTGCGCGAGATAAACGGAGTCATAGATGGTATAGTGGAGCGCTAGGGCTCCAAGCAGTGCGGCAGGGCCCTAAGTCTAGGAAGTACAGTAGGGTAGTGTTAAATAAATCAGTGAATAAAGTGCATATGCTGCAATTAACGAAGGAAATCTGCTAATTCTTTATCCTTCAGTAACCCTGATCTGTTCTAACATCGGAATTGGCCGATGTTCACCCTAACCAAAAGCGGGAGCATGTGGTGCGGGACTATGGCCTGTGAGCAGGCATTACGGGTTAGCTGTTAGGGAGTATAGTGGTACGAGGCCACGGCCCGGCAGAGAGATAGAGTGTTTAGGTAGTGGAGTTGGTGCGAGGCCACGGCCCGCTAGTGCAGTTGGTGCGAGGCCACGGCCCGCTAGCATGGTGGTACGAGGCCACGGCCCGGCAGAGAGATAGAGTGCTTAGGGTAGTGGAGTTGGTGCGAGGCCACGGCCCGCTAGTGTAGTTGGTGCGAGGCCACGGCCCGCTAGCATAGATGGCACGAGGCCGCGGCCCGATGGTGTAGGTGTGTAGAGGTAGATCTAGTTTGGTTTGGTCAGGATACTCACCCCCCCTAAGCCCTCTCTCCCAGCGAAATTATAAATATCTTGTAACTCGCTAGACCTGGTAAGACTGAGATTTATACCCCGGCCAGAAGCTTCCTTACAAGTGGCGCCCGAGCAGGGACCAAGAGGCGTTTAGGGGTGTGGCATGTCGGCGGATTAAAGCCCGCAAGCATGCCCGAATAGGTATTTTCAAAAAAAAAAAATATATATATAGGGTATTTCTAGTCGGGTATACTCTAGAGGGAAGGTAACCTAGCAGAGAGCAAGAAAATAAGGTCATGTAGGTGCGATATATGAAAATAGGGTATTAAGTAGTCCGGTATACCCCAGAGAACATTTCTATACCCTGTGTTAGGCATAGCCAGAAAATGAACACGTGCAGCTGGTGAGTGACAAAAATGCTAGCAGCAAGCCGGCAAGTAAGATAAAGAGACGAAAACATAACGGTCGGTCGTAAAAGTACAGCGCGCGCGCGCCAGCCGGGCGACTTCGAGACCACGCTCGCACTGCAGGTGCCCAAACGCGCGGCGCAGTCGACGTCGGCGTCGAAGGGCCGTTAAGGCGTCGCGGCAGCGGCTGTAGGAGTGGGACGAATTCAACTCTCGAGCGGTGAAAAGTTGAATTCGTGAGTACAGTTGGCGAAAGTGTTGAGAGCGGGTATGTTTAATGGTGAATACGAACTAAGTGAACGATAAGAACTAATAAGCAGCAAACAGGTCAAATGGACGCGGGTTAAAAGTGAAAAGATCATAAAGAGGATTGTTTATTTTTTGAGTATTTTTTTTGTGAAGTGGACGAAAAATAAGAAAAATAAATAAATAAAAATGAAGAAATAATACTAAACAAACAGAAAAAAAAAAATAAATCAATAAATAAACTAAATAATTAAATTAACAAATAAATTAAATAAAAATATATAATTAAATAAAATAAATAATTAAATAAAAATAAATAATTAAATAAAATAAATGAACAAGAATGTATAAAGGAAAACAATAAAGACTAAGGCAGCGACCAAAGTGAGGAATGGCTAAACTTAAAAGAACATTAAGTGCATTTTGTAGGGTTTTTTTTCTTATGCGTTTGTGGAAGTGATCGAAAAAAAAGGCGAGAAAACGAATTAAAAGAAAAGGGTAATAAACCAATAAGAAACAAATAACAAAAGTGGATAAACAAGAGAGGAACAAAGTGACAAGGACACCGACATAAAATAAAATAAGTAAAAGGACCGACGGAACCCCTAGAAGGGGAAGAGAGGGAAACAGCGACGTCGACTAGGCAAGAAAGTATACCATAAAGGATGGAGGGAGGTGAGTGCCAAAACCCGGGGGTAGGCGTCCGATGGATTCACCAGCGACGTAAAGAGGAGTTAGTGGCGATCGCCCAGGAGTTTGGGCTGGAGAAGGAGGGGCGCGTGGAGGAGCTACGTAAGCGGCTGTCCACCTACGTGCAGGATGGCGGTCATTCGACTGGGGTTTGGGCTCGGCTTGCCGAGCTGGAATCCCAGTACGCTAAAACTCTTGAGCCGCCATCTTGGGGCGTCCCCACCCGACTTTGGTGGACGGCCACGGCAAAAGTCGGAACCGGACCTCAGGAGCTCCCAGCTGTACGGGCATTTGCAGGCGCCCACCCCGAGTTTGACCGTCTCGGGCGTGGAGGCAGTTCCCGTTCGCGGGGAAAATGAAGACCGCCGAGCAACTGCGGTCAGCGCAGAGGTGGGGAGGTCCCCTGTTGAACCGGGTGGTGGTCTCCGCTACACTAGACCGCACCATCCATCGGAGGCGAGGCCACTTCCCAATGTCCCGGAACAAGTTCGGAAGTGGGGTATGAGGTACGATGGACGCTCCGACCCCCTTGGGTTCTTAGAGGACCTCGAGGAGCGCGCTATCACCTATGGTATAGCCCTCGACCGTATGCCCAGGGCAATGAGCGAGGTGTTCTGCGATAGGGCTGCTCGTTGGTTTCTGAGCAGTGGGCTAAGGGATGTGCCGTGGGCCATGTTTAGAAGGGATTTCTTGAGTTTTTCTTGCCCCCTCGTTACTTCGAGAGGCTTGAGGACGAGATCCGGTCCCGGAGGCAGCGCGTAGGTGAAGCGTTCAAGGAATATTTGATAGAGCTGAGGGCTCTTATGCACCACGCTAGATACGAGCCGGCACAAGAGTTGCATCGGATCTACGAGAACGCCGCTCCGGAATACAGGCTCTATGTGCGACGGCAAGACTTTTCTACCCTATCCCAGCTAACTCAACTGGCCGTAGAATACGAGACCGTCGTGAGGCAGAGGGTGGAGTACTCAGGCAGCCAACCCTTGGGTCCGGGTGTCTCTAGTACAAATAGTGCAGAGTGGGCGAGGACGGCGCAATCCTCGGGACATCTCAATCCGTTCCGGTCTGCTCCCAGCGGATCTGGGACGACCGTTGTGGACAATAGGGTCTCCACCCTACCCGCTGCAACTCACGCAGAGGTGGCCCATCAGATGATGAGCCAAGAGGCCGGGAACGGATATGATCCGCGACGGGCGTGTCGTAGGTGCGCACAGGAGGGGCATTTTGCCAGGGAATGTCCCAACGCCCCTGTCTTGTTTTGTTGGGTATGTGGAAGCCGGGGCCGAAGTAGTCGGGAGTGTTGCCGCCGCGCGGAGACGGGGAAACGGGCAACGGCGTCGTCCGGACCAGGATCGGGTCGGCGCCAATACACTCGGAACGCAGTAATAGGACACCCACTGAAGGTGGACGGTGGCCGGATCGTCGCTACGGTAGAGATTGGCGGACGAACGATGCCCGCCACGATCGATACCGGAGCCACTCGTAGCTTCATGAGTGAGGACTGCGTACGCAAATGGACGATCCGGGGAAGAGCGGAGGAAACACAGGCACGTATCCGCCTGGCAGATGGGTCCACCCTAGAGGTAGAAAAGGCTTTGGGAGTAGACGTCAGCTTGGGGAAAATGATCAGCATGACGATGCTCATCATGCCCACAATGCTGGACCACGTAATCCTGGGTATGGATTTTTTGGGGGCGATGGGTACCACAATACGCTGCGGCGAGGCGGAACTGGTCCTAGAAGCAGCTGACGACACCGGGCGTGAGGCCAGGAACGAGCGAGGAGTCGGAGGAAGGCCGCCCAAGGCATGAAAAGGGAGCACCTGCTCGGCTACAGAGGGAGCCGGAGGAAGGCCTCCCTAGGCATGAAAAGGGAGCACCTGCTCGGCTACAGAGGGAGCCGGAGGAAGGCCTCCCAGGGTATGGAAAGGGAGCACCTGCCCGGCTACAGGGTGAGCCGGAGGAAGGCCTCCCAAGGGCATGGAAAGGGAGCACCTGCTCGGCTACAGAGTGAGCCGGAGGAAGGCCTCCCAAGGCATGAAAAGGGAGCATCTGCTCGGCTACAGAGGAGCCGGAGGAAGGCCTCCCAGGGCATGGAAAGGGAGCACCTGCTCGGCTACAGAGGGAGCCGGAGGAAGGCCTCCCAAGGCATGGAAAGGGAGCACCTGCTCGGCTACAGAGGGAGCCGGAGGAAGGCCTCCCTAGGCATGAAAAGGGAGCACCTGCTCGGCTACAGAGGGAGCCGGAGGAAGGCCTCCCAGGGCATGGAAAGAGAGCACCTGCTCGGCTACAGAGGAGCCGGAGGAAGGCCTCCCAAGGCATGGAAAGGGAGCACCTGCTCGGCTACAGAGGGAGCCGGAGGAAGGCCTCCCAGGGTATGGAAAGGGAGCACCTGCTCGGCTACAGAGGGAGCCGCAGGAAGGCCTCCCAGGGTATGGAAAGGGAGCACCTGCTCGGCTACAGAGGGAGCCGGAGGAAGGCCTCCCAAGGCATGGAGAGGGAGCACCTGCTCGGCTACAGAGGGAGCCGGAGGAAGGCCTCCCAAGGCATGAAAAGGGAGCACCTGCTCGGCTACAGAGGGAGCCAGGGGTAGGCCTCCCAAGTCATGAGAAGGGAGTACCTGCTCGGCC
Source organism: Drosophila borealis (assembly GCA_035045885.1). Lineage (NCBI taxonomy): Eukaryota > Metazoa > Arthropoda > Insecta > Diptera > Drosophilidae > Drosophila > Drosophila borealis. Next base: position 25,247 of record JAWNOR010000083.1, on the reverse strand, counting down.
TTCGACGGAAAAGGTCAGAAAAAGGGGAATAAAGTCCGGCCCGAATCGACAGCCTGGAGAACCCAAAAGGTGGCGCATAGAGCTGCAGAGGCAGACTTCTAATGGCTACGGGAGCGGCACGGCGGGAACGTGCAACAGAAAAGACGGAGTAGGAGTGATGACCAGAATCCACACGGACATAGAAGGCCAGGAGCGATTGCCAGAATCGAGCGGCCACGGAGTTCTATCCGGAATCGAAGTGGTCCCTGGAGGCGGCGATAACGGCATCGAAGAGGCGGAGTGGCCAGCGGATCTGGACCCAGAATTGAGGGAGTTCCTGGAGTCAGAGCTGGCTCTCTTCGAGGGGCTGCAGGGAATCTCGCACATCGCGGAGCACCGAATCCGGCTGAAGGATGACAAGCCGTTGAAACAAAGGTACTACCCCAAGAATCCGGCCATGCAAAGGGTGATCGACGAGCAAGTGGATGAGTTGATCCGGGCAAATGCCATCGAGCCGTCGCGTAGTCCGCACAGCGCCCCGATCGTCTTGGTCAAGAAGAAGACTGGCGAATGGCGTATGTGCATTGACTACCGACAACTCAACGCGCATTCCATTCCGGACGCTTATCCGGTGCCTCGTATTAACCACATCCTAAAGCGGTTGCGCCACGCCCGGTTCATCTCCACTCTGGATTTGAAGCACGGGTACTGGCATATACCGATGGCAGCCGATAGCCGGGAGTGTACGGCGTTCACAGTCCCTGGAAGAGGTCTTTTCCAATGGCGGGTGATGCCATTCGGCTTACACTCGGCATGTGCGACATTCCAGCGCGCTTTGGATACGGTAATAGGGCCGCAGATGGAGCCTCATGCGTTCGCCTACCTAGACGACATCGTGGTAATAGGAGCGACGAAAACACAGCATGTAGAGAATTTGAGGGAGGTATTCCGCCGGCTAAGGGCGGCCAATTTCCGGTTAAATAGAAAAAAATGCAGCTTCTTCCGGGAGAGGTTAGTCTACCTAGGACATGTGATTTGCGGAGAAGGGATACGGACCGACCCGGAGAAAGTGGAGGCGATACGAAACCTGAGGGCACCAACAAATTGCAAAGAATTGCGACAGTGCCTCGGGATGGCGTCATGGTACAGGCGTTTCGTACCCAATTTCGCGACCCAGGTACAGCCACTCACGGCGCTCTTAAAGAAGGGGCAGAAATGGGCATGGGAGCAAGAACAGGAGAAGGCATTGCGTCAATTGAAGGAGAGCTTGACGACTGCCCCTGTGTTGGCTTGCCCCGACTTTTCCGCCAAGTTCGTCTTGCAGACGGACGCGAGTGAGTATGGCCTCGGCGCAGTGCTGACGCAGACGATCGATGGACAAGAGCGGGTGATAGCATACGCGAGCCGAAAGTTGTTAAAGGCCGAGGTAAACTATTCCGCCACTGAGAAAGAGTGCCTGGCAATCGTGTGGTCGATCCGGAAGTTGCGTTGCTACCTAGAAGGGTACCGATTCGACGTAATAACGGACCATCTAGCGCTCATGTGGTTGAATTCGATCGAGAGCCCGTCAGGAAGGATTGCGCGATGGGCATTGGAACTGCAGCAATTCCAATTTGACGTTCATTATCGTCGAGGGAAGCTCAACGTCGTGGCCGATGCCCTGTCGAGGCATCCTCTAGAGACCTGTCAACAAGCAGTGGTGGCCGAGGCTCCCGGCAAATGGGTCGCGAGGATGCGTGCTAGAATCGCCGAAGAGCCAGTCAAGTTCCCGGATTACACCGAGGAAAACGGACAGCTGTATAGGCATTTGGGTCACCGGATAGACGATGAGGACTACATCCCTTGGAAACTATGCGTAGGCAGTGGTCAACGCCAGAGGGTACTGCGGGAATGTCATGATGCTCCCACGGCCGGACATCAAGGTGTCAGAAAAACGGTGGCGAGGTTGGCCCAGCGGTACTACTGGCCGGGTATGTTCCGCGATGCCGCCAGATATGTGAAATGTTGCGAAGACTGCCAAAAATTCAAGAGTGAGCAACTCAAACCGGCTGTTCGCATGCTGACGAGGCAGGTGGCAGAGCCGATGGCAGTACTTTGCGCGGACTTCGTCGGACCCCTTCCACGGTCGAAACATGGAAACACGATGCTATTGGTGTTCCATGACGCTTTTTCGAAATGGGTGGAGTTGGTCCCTCTTCGAAGAGCCACGGCAGCACACCTGCAAACTGCGTTTCGAGAGAGGATTCTAAGTAGGTTCGGGGTACCTAGAAAGTTTGTGTGCGACAACGGGGTACAATTTACGAGTCGGAGCTTCAAGTCATTTTTGGGGTCCCTGGGTGTAGAGATCCAGTATACCGCCCCGTACTGTCCGCAAGAGAATCCCACCGAGAGGACTAACCGGACTGTAAAGACCATGATAGCGCAATTTATTGAGGGCCACCAGAATTCATGGGATGAACTCTTGCCCGAGATCTCGCTGGCGGTCAACACGAGCGTGGCAGATTCAACGGGCTTTAGTCCCGCTTTCCTGATGCAGGGCAGGGAACCTCGGTTACCCGCAGCTCTGTACGATCAGGTAACTCCGGGGTCCGCAACTAGTGCGCTCGACCCTAGGACAAAGGCGGATAGGCTAAAAGAAATTTTTGATATCGTCCACAGCAACCTCCAGCGTGCGTCAAAGGACCAGGGCAGGCATTACAACTTGCGGAGACGAGAGTGGCGGCCTTCGTTGGACTCGATGGTCCTGTTGAGGCAGCACCAGTTGTCCAACGCTGCCGAAGGTTTCGCCGCAAAGTTGGCACCCAAATTTGACGGCCCCTACAAAGTCGTCAAATTCATATCCCCTAATATTGTGCGGCTGGTGAAACCAGACGACCGCAAGAAGAGGGTGGCCAACATCTCACAATTGAAACCATTCTACAGAAAGACGACGAGCGACGAAGAAGACGAAGATCCAGGGCACGTAAATGCCCACGAGTAAGTGAAGGATGAGGGCAACACCCGTCGCCCAACGAAACTATTATGATTAAGCTTAGATAAAACTAACATTAACAACATAATTCAGAATAGGCATAGTAAAGTGTGAGCCGCACTGAGAGAATAGGGCATTAACAAATAAGTAAAGAGTAAGTTAACCAATAAGCTGAACTTTCAGATGGAACCCGAAGTTATCGACATATCGTCAGACGAAGACAACAGCGACGGAGAGAGCGAGTACAGTGTTACGCTGAACGCGAAAGGCGACGTGACCGTCACCTATCCGAAGTGAGGGGGTGTGAGGCGGCCACTAAAGTAGCCACCGCACAGTTTATAATTATAGTTATATTATATAAGCCTTGTATTAGTTATAAGAATGGTTAAGGCAAGATGCCGAAGTATTGAAGTTAGTTAAGGGCAAGAAGGCCAATTTAAGTTTGAATTTACCCGCCGGCCGCCGCAGCAACCGTGCGTTGTCGATCGGTTGCTCAACACCGTCTTCGAGAGCGCAACTTCAATTCGGCGGCGAAGAGCGAAAGCTCCGAGGTGAAGTTGCGAAAGCTCGCGGCGAAGTTGAGCAGCCGAAGCGAGCGCATGGCTTGCCGGCGAGCGTGCCGACACTTTGGATCGAACATCAAGAGTGAGTAGAAGTGCTGCGCGAGATAAACGGAGTCATAGATGGTATAGTGGAGCGCTAGGGCTCCAAGCAGTGCGGCAGGGCCCTAAGTCTAGGAAGTACAGTAGGGTAGTGTTAAATAAATCAGTGAATAAAGTGCATATGCTGCAATTAACGAAGGAAATCTGCTAATTCTTTATCCTTCAGTAACCCTATCTGTTCTAACATCGGAATTGGCCGATGTTCACCCTAACCAAAAGCGGGAGCATGTGGTGCGGGGACTATGGCCTGTGAGCAGGCATTACGGGTTAGCTGTTAGGGAGTATAGTGGTACGAGGCCACGGCCCGGCAGAGAGATAGAGTGTTTAGGTAGTGGAGTTGGTGCGAGGCCACGGCCCGCTAGTGCAGTTGGTGCGAGGCCACGGCCCGCTAGCATAGATGGCACGAGGCCGCGGCCCGATGGTGTAGGTGTGTAGAGGTAGATCTAGTTTGGTTTGGTCAGGATACTCACCCCCCCCTAAGCCCTCTCTCCCAGCGAAATTATAAATATCTTGTAACTCGCTAGACCTGGTAAGACTGAGATTTATACCCCGGCCAGAAGCTTCCTTACACTATGTTTAAATATATTTTTTAAAATATAGAAAGACGAAAAAAGTATAAGATTTTCCCCCTTCTTGTTGGGGTAGAGTCCCCAGTAATTTCTGCAATTTTTTTAAATTTTTTGAGAATTTTTCCCACTTAGTGTCGGAGAGTACCTTTTAAGTACTCACCATTTAAAAACCCTCCTGTGCCATAAATAATCAAAACAATTTAAAGCCCCACAGAAGAAAACGAATTAAAGAAACAAAAAATTGCTGCGAACTCTTCGCTGGAATGCCTTTCACCGAGGAATACATGTAAGTCTGTACCTTTTGTTTTGATTATATTTTCTTATTTTGGCACAGAAGAGCACAGCCAAGCTGACATGCACACCTGCTGAGCTTTTTATGACTTTCTGTTTCACATTACGCTTGAGCTCCGATAAATAAGTTTATGGCCGTGTCAGTCTGGTGAATGTTTATTACCTTCTGCTCAAATACTAGCTGAAACAGAAGCAACATAAAAGAAAAGATTTTTAACAGAATCAAATATATGTACACAAATATGTATAATTGTATTCACAGATCAGCTGGTTGCGCTGCGCTCAGATTTGCCCATGCGCTTCGAGCTAAACCTTCTGTTGCCCATCTTTTTTCCGACCATACAATTAACAATCAACTAAAAGTATATTGACTCTGTTATCATACATTATTTTTGCTTTTGCCGATTACACTTTAATTCAATTTACTAATGTCATTTTTTTTCATTGCCTAGCCTTATTCTATAATTATTAAATGCACTTTAGCGAAATTTTGAGAGTTTTTTTTTAATTTTACGCAATAAGAAAAAAAATATTAACTGATCAGTTTATGAAATGAATTATTTTTGAAAAATTTTTAAGCTATTGTAAAAATTTAACTGACTAGATTTAGTTACTGAATTATTGTTGAATCATTAATGCCACTTGTACTAAGATGCAGATTGTCTAATGGAAGGATCAATTTTCTTTGAATAATGCTTTTGTTTATAATAAATATTAATTACGGATTTTGAATATGAATTGCTAAGTTTTCTTTCCTGGTGACATGGTGATATAATGTCGTAGAAGAATGCTGTTTTTTTGGGATCTTCAAAACCTTAAACGCTGAAGATCATGGCTGGGAGGGTATCGAACGCGAGAGTCAGCTTACTTCCAAGACCTCGCCTCTACGGAATATATATGCCCTAATGAAAGCTATCACCATTGTATTGGCACTTTTAGAGCTCGTTAGTTATGCCTGTTTGAGATTTTGTTTCTTCGGAGTATCGGTCTTCAATTTAGATTCTCTAGGGATCCTAAAATCAAATTGTGTATGCAGCTCGAGACATGGCAAAACGAACCCCCCCCCCGCCCCCCCCCCCCCCCCACCACCCCCCGAAAGAGCTAGGAAAAGAGGATCCCGCCCTGCCGTGATAACTCAATCACGAGGAGCCTCGGTGAATACTTCCCGAATTATTTTGTGAAGATTTGCTGCCAACCGTCGTCACCGTTGCTACCCGATATGTATTGCTAGAGTAGCTTCACCACAGTACATGCTACACCGTCCGTCCGTCCGTATGTATGAGCGCAAAAATCTCAGGGGCAACACAAGTTGGATAATTAACTTGATTTATAGCTTTGTGGTGGTAGCGCGGAAGTAGCGATAGTTTAAAAATGAAAGATACTTGATATATATGTAGGAAATGATAATCAACGTCAAACACGTAGTGGCTGTCGGTTCTGATCGTGTCGTCTGTAAATTAGCAGAAGTCGCTCGAACGTTTACAGAATGTAATCGAATTAGAGTCAGTCGATACCAATAACTAATAAGCATCGCACGCACGTATAATTTTGTAACTCCTAAAAGATTAAAACTACATCTAAGCCGCATTCATGTTCTTTTAAGTTAATTCCACAATCAATAAAAAACATTTGCGTTATACCGAAACATGGGATCGTACAAATTGGGGGCTCGACCGAGATTTTTGATTGAATAGACAAGAAAAGAACGAATGCAGGGCTGTGTTATATAGGCATAAATTGCATATACTACGTGTGTTGGCGATGGTAAAGTTTGACGCTGATGTAAATTGCGAAGTTGCGACTTAAGGAGACGTGCGCGAAAAACGCAGAAGGCTCAATGCAGAATTTCATGGGATTGTGAAATTCGGTGACAGCAGAGGCAACGTCGGAGGCAGCGAGTGCGAAGACGCAGCAAGCTCAGTGCAGAATTTCAAGTTGTGAAATTCGGTGACAGCAGAGGCAACGTCGGAGGCAGCGAGTGCGAAGACGCAGCAAGCTCAGTGCAGAATTTCATTGTGTGAAATTCGGTGACAGCAGAGGCATCGTCGGAGGCAGCGAGGGCGAAGACGCAGCAAGCTCAGTGCAGAATTTCAAGTTGTGAAATTCGGTGACAGCAGAGGCAACGTCAGAGGCAGCGAGTGCGAAGACGCAGCGAGCTCAGTGCAGAATTTCATAGTGTTGTGAAATTCAGCGACAGCAGAAGCAACGAGTAGAAGCAACGCGCAGTAACAACGAAGAGGCAGCGAAAACGGCACAAAACGACGAAGGCAAGAGGCTTATGCATCATGGTGAGTTAAGCAAAGCGATTTCGTATTAGAGACGAGAGCAGCGTTCGATAGTCGACAGCGCGGAAAAGCAACGAGAGGCAGCCAATTAAGTTTTGCATGTGCAGAAAGTGGACGTTAGAAGAAGCGGTGGCTGTTCGATTTATCTGAATAAACACATAAAAGCTATATCGATATTATCCGATAAACGTATGCAGTTGCATTTTGCATGTTAGAAATTAGTTATTGATAATTTTTTAGCAATATGATCTAAAAATATCAATTCTTAATATTTAAAATATTGGTGCAGCTGTAAAGATGCAGGTCGATGAGATAATGGTATTGAGAGTCGCGGACTTGCGACTAAAATTATCCCAACTTAGTTTGCAGACGACTGGTGTAAAACGCGACTTACAAAACAGATTGTTACTTCATTATGGCCACCACGACGAGGAAGACGACGATGAGTCTGTTATAACAGCTTTAAGTAGCCCAGGACAGAATGTTGCACCAAATGAAGAACGAACAGAAAACAGATCGTGGTTTACGTTAAAAGATGTAGAAGGCAGTGTTTCACAATTCTTAGGTTCTGATAGTCGAGACATTAATCAATGGGTTGAAGAGTTAGAGGAATGTGCGATGACAGTGCAGTGGAGCAGACTACAACTTTTTATATATGCTAAACAGTTGTTAACTGGGGCTGCAAAATCATTTGTTCGAAGTTTGCGAGAAGTTAGAGTCTGGGAGTCTTTAAAAGCCGCACTTCTTGAAGAATTTACAATAAAATTGTCCACGGCAGAGTTTCATAGAATTTTACAGAAGCGCCAAATGAAGAAAGGAGAATCCTTGCAAGAGTTTCTGTATGCTTTAATGGAAATTGCAAAGCCAATAAACTTGGATGACGCTAGTTTAATTGAATATTTTGTTGCAGGCATTCCAGATAGCAGAACAAACAAAGCAATGTTGTATCAGGCCAGGAATATTAGGCAGCTAAAATTTCAAATTGAGGCCTACAAAAAGTCTCGCGGCGGGTCGGAACAAAAGAGCAAGAATTGGTCGCACACAAACAGAGAGGATCAACCAGTCGAGTCGACCGAAAAGGCAAAAAAGTGTTTTAAGTGCGGAGACGATTCTCATTTTAAGAAAGACTGCAAAAAAGTTTCTTTCAATTGTTTTAAATGCGGACAGCCAGGGCATCGCGCCGCAAGCTACAAAGTTCAAATTGCGATAAAACAGGAAAATAGCTTAAACACACATAGTGTTCAAAATATGGCAAATATCAGAAAGCCGACTAGCAGTTTTACTTCAACAGGACTTGAGCTCAAAGACATTGTGTATGTAGATGTAAAAAATTTAAAAGCCTTGTTGATACAGGCGCCGATTTGTGTTTACTTCGCAGAAGCATATTCTTAAAACTTGGAAATTTAAGAGTAAGTGGCCTTGAAAAATGTCTAACAGGTATCGGGGAAAGTCAAGTTCTAACCTTCGGAAGCATTACCATACCCGTCACCATTGACAAGATTGAAATGCAGATAGAGTTCCACGTTATTCAAGATGAGGACATTAGGTTTGAAGCAATTTTAGGAAGAACTATTCTTGAACATATTGACATGCAGGTCACTAAAAACGGAACGCAGTTTATTCGTCGAATCGTCGACAATAACGTTAAAATTGATAGGAAGCCGCAAGATCAGCGGCTACGTTCTTCTTGCGCAGAATTACTCTCGGAATTCGAAGGTATTTGCATGACAGGTACAGAGAATGGAGAAATTACGGAGTATGAAAGCAAAGTTAGGAATATGGTACAAAGTTATCAACCGCAACGAAATGTGAATGCGCCCGTCAAATGAAAATAATTTTAAATAACGAAGTTCCAGTTTTCCAGCACCCTAGGCGGCTAGCACATAGTGAGCAGAAAATTGTCGACAATCAGGTAGAAGAATGGCTAGCCCAGAAGATTATTAAGCCGAGCGTATCAGAATTTGCCTCTCCAGAGGTTTTGGTTGCAAAGAAAAGAAAGAAAGGGCAGAAACGATTATGTTGCGACTACAGGAAACTTAACGAAAAAACTGTTCGAGATAATTTTCCAATGGCACACATGGACACAGTATTAGAAAAGCTTCGGGGTGCAAAGTGTTTACCACACTTGACTTGACCAATGGTTTCTTTCACGTCCCAGTAGATGAAGACTCGCAAAATTACACTTCCTTTGTTACTCAGAACGGTCAATATGAGTTTCTGTATGTACCGTTTGGAATTTCAAACTCCCCAGCAGTATTTACACGATTCATAATGGCTGTTTTGCGGGACTTAGTTAAGAGTAATGACGCAGTTGTATACATGGATGACGTCATCATTCCAAGTAAGATTATAAACGAGGGGGTACAGAAACTAAGTAGAGTTTTGACGGTGGCTGCAAAAAATGGATTGCGCATAAATTGGACCAAGTGCCAGCTGTTGCAGACAAAAATACAGTTTCTGGGATACATAATTGAAGACAACTCAATTAGGCCAAGTAAAGAAAAAACTGAGGCAGTAGCTAACTTTCCCATCCCAAAAGATAAAAAAGCTATTCAACGATTTCTTGGAATCACATCATATTTCCAAAAATTTATTGAGGGCTATTCTGTTATTGCTAAACCACTATCCGACTTGTTACGCAAGGACTCCAGGTTTGAATTCAATGATCAACAACAGGTTGCAATTGAGCAGTTAAAGGTTGCTTTGACCAGCAAACCTGTTTTGCAGTTATATAGTCCGGATATAGAGACAGAAATACATACAGATGCGTCGAAATGGGGAAAGTTTTGAAGATGGTTTCTATCATCTAGTGCAGTACATGAGTCGTAAGACTAAACCTTGCGAAGAAAAGTACCAAACTTACGATCTCGAAGTTCTTGCTATTATTGAATCCTTAACTAAATGGCGTATTTATCTGTTGGGAATGAAATTCAAAATAGTCACGGATTGTAATGCATTCACAATGACAATGAAAAAGAAAGACGTTCCATTGAGGGTAGCGCGCTGGGCAATGTACTTGCAGGACTACGATTTTATAATAGAACATCGATCAGGTTCAAAGATGAGGCACGTTGATGCCTTAAGCCGTGTTTCCTGTTATATGCTTACCGACACTATCGTACACCGGTTAAGAGAAGCGCAATTAGCGGACGAATGGGTAAAAGTTATACGGAGTCTTGTTGAAGAGAGAGCATTTAAAGACTATTACATAGATAATAAAGTTTTATTTAAGGACCCAAACTAAGAGCTCATTGTAGTACCAGCCCAAATGGAAAATGAGATTATATTGATAGCGCACAAACAAGGTCACTTTTCTGCAAAAAAGACACAGGACTTAGTTGAGCGATCGTATTTCATTCCGAAATTGAAGGACAAAGTAGCACGAATTGTTGACAGTTGTATAGAGTGCATTATTGTTAACGAGAAATTTGGCAAGCGAGAGGGGTATTTAACGCCTATAGATAAGGGCGATAGACCCTTATTGACTTACCACATTGACCACGTTGGGCCAATGGAGATAACCAAAAAGCTGTACAATTATATCTTTGTGGTGGTTGATGCATTCTCGAAATATGTTTGGTTGTACTCTACTCGAAGCACAGGTATAGATGAAGTCATTAAGAGCTTGGAAGTACAGGCTACAAACTTTGGTAATCCTTTACGAATAGTGTCAGATAGAGGCGCTGCATTCACGTCCCATTTATTTAGTGAAGCGTATTGTGAAAAGCGTAATATTCAACATTTAATGATTGCAACTGGAGCTCCGCGTGGTAATGGGCAGGTAGAACACACGCACAAAATTGTGGTACCGATGATATCGAAGTTGAGTCTAGGAGATGCAGGTGCCTGGTACAAATCATAAATAGCGTAGAGCCGCGAAGCACTAAAGTCTCACCTTTCAAGATATTAACTGGAATGGACATGCGTATAAGTAGCGAGCCGAACTTAAGAGAATTAGTGAAGCAGTCGTTAATTACAGAACTCGACGAGGAACGTGAAAAATGTAGAGAGGAAGCTCGTGAAAATATAAGGAAAATACAAGAAGAAAATAAAAAGGCTTTCAACTCTAAGAGAAAACCAGACAGACAATATCAAGTTAATGACATGGTAGCTATAAAGCGTACAAAATACGGGACAGGCTTAAAACTTAAGGGAAAGTTTCTCGGACCGTATAAAGTTGTGAAGGTAAATAATCACGGAAGGTATGAGGTAGAAAAAATGGCAGATACAGAAGGCCCGTGTAAGACGTTGACAGTGGCAGAGTTTATGAAACAATGGCTTGACCAATCCGAGGCGAATTGTCCGTCAGGACAGCCGAATGTAGGATATGATAATCAACGTCAAACACGTAGTGGCTGTCGGTTCTGATCGTGTCGTCTGTAAATTAGCAGAAGTCGCTCGAACGTTTACAGAATGTAAACGAATTAGAGTCAGTCGATACCAATAACTCATAAGCATCGCACGCACGTATAATTTTGTAACTCCTAAAAGATTAAAACTACATCTAAGCCGCAATCATGTTCTTTTAAGTTAATTCCACAATCAATAAAAAACATTTGCGTTATACCGAAACCTGGGATCGTACATTTATATATACTATTCTAGAAGATACATGTCAAGTTTGGTGACTCTAGCTCATATTATTTACCAAAATAGCCTTACAAACAGAATTTCGTTTTTTATCGATAACATGGAAACGGGGCAAGCTATCGACTATCGGACATAATCTCGATCTGCACGGGGACTCAGAGGACCTACAGCTAATTTCAAGTCTCCAGCTCTTATAGGTTCTGAGATCCTTGTGTATACCGACAGACAGACGGACGGACTGACAGACAGACGGGCATGGCTAGGTCGACTCGGCTATTGATGCTGATCAAGAATATATACTTCATGGGGTCGGAGCTGCTTCCTTCTGCCTGTTGCATACATTTACACAATTAATTAATTAACAATTAATTAATTTATTTCACGTTGTACCACCTAATGTGTTACCTAGTCAGTTCATTAAAAATAATGAAGATTAAGTTAATTTGTCAAAATGACACATTAATTAAAAGCGCGGTTACAACGAAAATCTTTGTTCACCAATAATTCTGAATATAATAATATAAATAAATTAGTAATTAATCAGCACTTACCAAATAATTTTCCGCGGACGCAAGAACCCAGCGATATTACCAAATCATGCGATCGAAATTCCAGTTTTCCAGCACCCTAGGCGGCTAGCACATAGTGAGCAGAAAATTGTCGACAGGTAGAAGAATGGCTAGCCCAGAAGATTATTAAGCCGAGCGTATCAGAATTTGCCTCTCCAGTGGTTTTGGTTGCAAAGAAAAATGGGCAGAAACGATTATGTTGCGACTACAGGAAACTTAACGAAAAAATTGTTCGAGATAATTTTCCAATGGCACACATGGACACAGTATTAGAAAAGCTTCGGGGTGCAAAGGTGTTTACCACACTTGACTTGACCAATGGTTTCTTTCACGTCCCTGTAGATGAAGACTCGCAAAAATACACTTCCTTTGTTACTCAGAACGGTCAATATGAGTTTCTGTATGTACCGTTTGGAATTTCAAACTCCCCAGCAGTATTTACACGATTCATAATGGCTGTTTTGCGCGACTTAGTTAAGAGTAATGACGCAGTTGTATACATGGATGACGTCATCATTCCAAGTAAGATTATAAACGAGGGGGTACAGAAACTAAGTAGAGTTTTGACGGTGGCTGCAAAAATGGATTGCGCATAAATTGGACCAAGTGCCAGCTGTTGCAGACAAAAGTACAGAGTCTGGGATACATAATTGAAGACAACTCAATTAGGCCAAGTAAAGAAAAAACTGAGGCAGTAGCTAACTTTCCCATCCCAAAAGATAAAAAAGCTATTCAACGATTTCTTGGAATCACATCATATTTCCAAAAATTTATTGAGGGCTATTCTGTTATTGCTAAACCACTATCCGACTTGTTACGCAAGGACTCCAGGTTTGAATTCAATGATCAACAACAGGTTGCAATTGAGCAGTTAAAGGTTGCTTTGACCAGCAAACCTGTTTTGCAGTTATATAGTCCGGATATAGAGACAGAAATACATACAGATGCGTCGAAATGGGGGTTTTGAAGATGGTTTCTATCATCTAGTGCAGTACATGAGTCGTAAGACTAAACCTTGCGAAGAAAAGTACCAAACTTACGATCTCGAAGTTCTTGCTATTATTGAATCCTTAACTAAATGGCGTATTTATCTGTTGGGAATAAAATTCAAAATAGTCACGGATTGTAATGCATTCACAATGACAATGAAAAAGAAAGACGTTCCATTGAGGGTAGCGCGCTGGGCAATGTACTTGCAGGACTACGATTTTATAATAGAACATCGATCAGGTTCAAAGATGAGGCACGTTGATGCCTTAAGCCGTGTTTCCTGTTATATGCTTACCGACACTATCGTACACCGGTTAAGAGAAGCGCAATTAGCGGACGAATGGGTAAAAGTTATACGGAGTCTTGTTGAAGAGAGAGCATTTAAAGACTATTACATACATAATAAAGTTTTATTTAAGGACCCAAACTAAGAGCTCATTGTAGTACCAGCCCAAATGGAAAATGAGATTATATTGATAGCGCACAAACAAGGTCACTTTTCTGCAAAAAAGACAGGACTTAGTTGATCGATCGTATTTCATTCCGAAATTGAAGGACAAAGTAGCACGAATTGTTGACAGTTGTATAGAGTGCATTATTGTTAACGAGAAATTTGGCAAGCGAGAGGGGTATTTAACGCCTATAGATAAGGGCGATAGACCCTTATTGACTTACCACATTGACCACGTTGGGCCAATGGAGATAACCAAAAAACTGTACAATTATATCTTTGTGGTGGTTGATGCATTCTCGAAATATGTTTGGTTGTACTCTTCTCGAAGCACAGGTATAGATGAAGTCATTAAGAGCTTGGAAGTACAGGCTACAAACTTTGGTAATCCTTTACGAATAGTGTCAGATAGAGGCGCTGCATTCACGTCCCATTTATTTAGTAAGCGTATTGTGAAAAGCGTAATATTCAACATTTAATGATTGCAACTGGAGCTCCGCGTGGTAATGGGCAGGTAGAACACACGCACAAAATTGTGGTACCGATGATATCGAAGTTGAGTCTAGGAGATGCAGGTGCCTGGTACAAACACTTGAGTAAAGTTCAACAAATCATAAATAGCGTAGAGCCGCGAAGCACTAAAGTCTCACCTTTCAAGATATTAACTGGAATGGACATGCGTATAAGTAGCGAGCCGAACTTAAGAGAATTAGTGAAGCAGTCGTTAATTACAGAGCTCGACGAGGAACGTGAAAAATGTAGAGAGGAAGCTCGTGAAAATATAAGGAAAATACAAGAAGAAAATAAAAAGGCTTTCAACTCTAAGAGAAAACCAGACAGACAATATCAAGTTAATGACATGGTAGCTATAAAGCGTACAAAATACGGGACAGGCTTAAAACTTAAGGGAAAGTTTCTCGGACCGTATAAAGTTGTGAAGGTAAATAATCACGGAAGGTATGAGGTAGAAAAAATGGCAGATACAGAAGGCCCGTGTAAGACGTTGACAGTGGCAGAGTTTATGAAACAATGGCTTGACCAATCCGAGGCGAATTGTCCGTCAGGACAGCCGAATGTAGGATATGATAATCAACGTCAAACACGTAGTGGCTGTCGGTTCTGATCGTGTCGTCTGTAAATTAGCAGAAGTCGCTCGAACGTTTACGGAATGTAAACGAATTAGAGTCAGTCGATACCAATAACTCATAAGCGTCGCACGCACGTATAATTTTGTAACTCCTAAAAGATTAAAACTACATCTAAGCCGCATTCATGTTCTTTTAAGTTAATTCCACAATCAATAAAAAACATTTGCGTTATACCGAAACCTGGGATCGTACATTTATATATACTATTCTAGAAGATACATGTCAAGTTTGGTGACTCTAGCTCATTTTATTTACCAAAATAGCCTTACAAACAGAATTTCGTTTTTTATCGATAACATGGAAACGGGGCAAGCTATCGACTATCGGAAATAATCTCGATCTGCACGGGGACTAAGAGGACCTACAGCTAATTTCAAGTCTCCAGCTCTTATACGGACGGACGGACTGACAGACAGACGGGCATGGCTAGGTCGACTCGGCTATTGATGCTGATCAAGAATATATACTTCATGGGGTCGGAGCTGCTTCCTTCTGCCTGTTGCATACATTTACACAATTAATTAATTAACAATTAATTAATTTATTTCACGTTGTACCACCTAATGTGTTACCTAGTCAGTTCATTAAAAATAATGAAGATTAAGTTAATTTGTCAAAATGACACATTAATTAAAAAGCACGGTTACAACGAAAATCTTTGTTCACCAATAATTCTGAATATAATAATATAAATAAATTAGTAATTAATCAGCACTTACCAAATAATTTTCCGCGGACGCAAGAACCCAGCGATATTACCAAATCATGCGATCGAAGTTCCAGTTTTCCAGCACCCTAGGCGACTAGCACATAGTGAGCAGAAAATTGTCGACAGGTAGAAGAATGGCTAGCCCAGAAGATTATTAAGCCGAGCGTATCAGAATTTGCCTCTCCAGTGGTTTTGGTTGCAAAGAAAAATGGGCAGAAACGATTATGTTGCGACTACAGGAAACTTAACGAAAAAATTGTTCGAGATAATTTTCCAATGGCACATATGGACACAGTATTAGAAAAGCTTCGGGGTGCAAAGGTGTTTACCACACTTGACTTGACCAATGGTTTCTTTCACGTCCCTGTAGATGAAGACTCGCAAAAATACACTTCCTTTGTTACTCAGAACGGTCAATATGAGTTTCTGTATGTACCGTTTGGAATTTCAAACTCCCCAGCAGTATTTACACGATTCATAATGGCTGTTTTGCGCGACTTAGTTAAGAGTAATGACGCAGTTGTATACATGGATGACGTCATCATTCCAAGTAAGATTATAAACGAGGGGGTACAGAAACTAAGTAGAGTTTTGACGGTGGCTGCAAAAATGGATTGCGCATAAATTGTACCAAGTGCCAGCTGTTGCAGACAAAAGTACAGAGTCTGGGATACATAATTGAAGACAACTCAATTAGGCCAAGTAAAGAAAAAACTGAGGCAGTAGCTAACTTTCCCATCCCAAAAGATAAAAAAGCTATTCAACGAATTCTTGGAATCACGTCATATTTCCAAAAATTTATTGAGGGCTATTCTGTTATTGCTAAACCACTATCCGACTTGTTACGCAATGATCAACAACAGGTTGCAATTGAGCAGTTAAAGGTTGCTTTGACCAGCAAACCTGTTTTGCAGTTATATAGTCCGGATATAGAGACAGAAATACATACAGATGCGTCGAAATGGGGGCTTTGAAGATGGTTTCTATCATCTAGTGCAGTACATGAGTCGTAAGACTAAACCTTGCGAAGAAAAGTACCAAACTTACGATCTCGAAGTTCTTGCTATTATTGAATCCTTAACTAAATGGCGTATTTATCTGTTGGGAATAAAATTCAAAATAGTCACGGATTGTAATGCATTCACAATGACAATGAAAAAGAAAGACGTTCCATTGAGGGTAGCGCGCTGGGCAATGTACTTGCAGGACTACGATTTTATAATAGAACATCGATCAGGTTCATGGATGAGGCACGTTGATGCCTTAAGCCGTGTTTCCTGTTATATGCTTACCGACACTATCGTACATCGGTTAAGAGAAGCGCAATTAGCGGACGAATGGGTAAAAGTTATACGGAGTCTTGTTGAAGAGAGAGCATTTGAAGACTATTACATAGATAATAAAGTTTTATTTAAGGACCCAAACAAAGAGCTCATTGTAGTACCAGACCAAATGGAAAATGGGATTATATTGATAGCGCACAAACAAGGTCACTTTTCTGCAAAAAAGACACAGGACTTAGTTGAGCGATCGTATTTCATTCCGAAATTGAAGGACAAAGTAGCACGAATTGTTGACAGTTGTATAGAGTGCATTATTGTTAACGAGAAATTTGGCAAGCGAGAGGGGTATTTAACGCCTATAGATAAGGGCGATAGACCCTTATTGACTTACCACATTGACCACGTTGGGCCAATGGAGATAACCAAAAAGCTGTACAATTATATCTTTGTGGTGGTTGATGCATTCTCGAAATATGTTTGGTTGTACTCTACTCGAAGCACAGGTATAGATGAAGTCATTAAGAGCTTGGAAGTACAGGCTACAAACTTTGGTAATCCTTTACGAATAGTGTCAGATAGAGGCGCTGCATTCACGTCCCATTTATTTAGTAAGCGTATTGTGAAAAGCGTAATATTCAACATTTAATGATTGCAACTGGAGCTCCGCGTGGTAATGGGCAGGTAGAACACACGCACAAAATTGTGGTACCGATGATATCGAAGTTGAGTCTAGGAGATGCAGGTGCCTGGTACAAATCATAAATAGCGTAGAGCCGCGAAGCACTAAAGTCTCACCTTTCAAGATATTAACTGGAATGGACATGCGTATAAGTAGCGAGCCGAACTTAAGAGAATTAGTGAAGCAGTCGTTAATTACAGAACTCGACGAGGAACGTGAAAAATGTAGAGAGGAAGCTCGTGAAAATATAAGGAAAATACAAGAAGAAAATAAAAAGGCTTTCAACTCTAAGAGAAAACCAGACAGACAATATCAAGTTAATGACATGGTAGCTATAAAGCGTACAAAATACGGGACAGGCTTAAAACTTAAGGGAAAGTTTCTCGGACCGTATAAAGTTGTGAAGGTAAATAATCACGGAAGGTATGAGGTAGAAAAAATGGCAGATACAGAAGGCCCGTGCAAGACGTTGACAGTGGCAGAGTTTATGAAACAATGGTTTGACCAATCCGAGGCGAATTGTCCGTCAGGACAGCCGAATGTAGGATATGATAATCAACGTCAAACACGTAGTGGCTGTCGGTTCTGATCGTGTCGTCTGTAAATTAGCAGAAGTCGCTCGAACGTTTACAGAATGTAAACGAATTAGAGTCAGTCGATACCAATAACTCATAAGCATCGCACGCACGTATAATTTTGTAACTCCTAAAAGATTAAAACTACATCTAAGCCGCATTCATGTTCTTTTAAGTTAATTCCACAATCAATAAAAAACATTTGCGTTATACCGAAACCTGGGATCGTACATTTATATATACTATTCTAGAAGATACATGTCAAGTTTGGTGACTCTAGCTCATATTATTTACCAAAATAGCCTTACAAACAGAATTTCGTTTTTTATCGATAACATGGAAACGGGGCAAGCTATCGACTATCGGAAATAATCTCGATCTGCACGGGGACTCAGAGGACCTACAGCTAATTTCAAGTCTCCAGCTCTTATAGGTTCTGAGATCCTTGTGTATATACATACCGACAGACAGACGGACGGACTGACAGACAGACGGGCATGGCTAGGTCGACTCGGCTATTGATGCTGATCAAGAATATATACTTCATGGGGTCGGAGCTGCTTCCTTCTGCCTGTTGCATACATTTACACAATTAATTAATTAACAATTAATTAATTTATTTCACGTTGTACCACCTAATGTGTTACCTAGTCAGTTCATTAAAAATAATGAAGATTAAGTTAATTTGTCAAAATGACACATTAATTAAAAGCGCGGTTACAACGAAAATCTTTGTTCACCAATAATTCTGAATATAATAATATAAATAAATTAGTAATTAATCAGCACTTTACCAAATAATTTTCCGCGGACGCAAGAACCCAGCGATATTACCAAATCATGCGATCGAAATTCCAGTTTTCCAGCACCCTAGGCGGCTAGCACATAGTGAGCAGAAAATTGTCGACTAGGTAGAAGAATGGCTAGCCCAGAAGATTATTAAGCCGAGCGTATCAGAATTTGCCTCTCCAGTGGTTTTGGTTGCAAAGAAAAATGGGCAGAAACGATTATGTTGCGACTACAGGAAACTTAACGAAAAAATTGTTCGAGATAATTTTCCAATGGCACACATGGACACAGTATTAGAAAAGCTTCGGGGTGCAAAGGTGTTTACCACACTTGACTTGACCAATGGTTTCTTTCACGTCCCTGTAGATGAAGACTCGCAAAAATACACTTCCTTTGTTACTCAGAACGGTCAATATGAGTTTCTGTATGTACCGTTTGGAATTTCAAACTCCCCAGCAGTATTTACACGATTCATAATGGCTGTTTTGCGCGACTTAGTTAAGAGTAATGACGCAGTTGTATACATGGATGACGTCATCATTCCAAGTAAGATTATAAACGAGGGGGTACAGAAACTAAGTAGAGTTTTGACGGTGGCTGCAAAAATGGATTGCGCATAAATTGGACCAAGTGCCAGCTGTTGCAGACAAAAGTACAGAGTCTGGGATACATAATTGAAGACAACTCAATTAGGCCAAGTAAAGAAAAAACTGAGGCAGTAGCTAACTTTCCCATCCCAAAAGATAAAAAAGCTATTCAACGATTTCTTGGAATCACGTCATATTTCCAAAAATTTATTGAGGGCTATTCTGTTATTGCTAAACCACTATCCGACTTGTTACGCCAGGACTCCAAGTTTGAATTCAATGATCAACAACAGGTTGCAATTGAGCAGTTAAAGGTTGCTTTGACCAGCAAACCTGTTTTGCAGTTATATAGTCCGGATATAGAGACAGAAATACTTACAGATGCGTCGAAATGGGGGCTTTGAAGATGGTTTCTATCATCTAGTGCAGTACATGAGTCGTAAGACTAAACCTTGCGAAGAAAAGTACCCAGCTTACGATCTCGAAGTTCTTGCTATTATTGAATCCTTAAATAAATGGCGTGTTTATCTGTTGGGAATAAAATTCAAAATAGTCACGGATTGTAATGCATTCACAATGACAATGAAAAAGAAAGACGTTCCATTGAGGGTAGCGCGCTGGGCAATGTACTTGCAGGACTACGATTTTATAATAGAACATCGATCAGGTTCAAAGATGAGGCACGTTGATGCCTTAAGCCGTGTTTCCTGTTATATGCTTACCGACACTATCGTACATCGGTTAAGAGAAGCGCAATTAGCGGACGAATGGGTAAAAGTTATACGGAGTCTTGTTGAAGAGAGAGCATTTGAAGACTATTACATAGATAATAAAGTTTTATTTAAGGACCCAAACAAAGAGCTCATTGTAGTACCAGCCCAAATGGAAAATGGGATTATATTGATAGCGCACAAACAAGGTCACTTTTCTGCAAAAAAGACACAGGACTTAGTTGAGCGATCGTATTTCATTCCGAAATTGAAGGACAAAGTAGCACGAATTGTTGACAGTTGTATAGAGTGCATTATTGTTAACGAGAAATTTGGCAAGCGAGAGGGGTATTTAACGCCTATAGATAAGGGCGATAGACCCTTATTGACTTACCACATTGACCACGTTGGGCCAATGGAGATAACCAAAAAGCTGTACAATTATATCTTTGTGGTGGTTGATGCATTCTCGAAATATGTTTGGTTGTACTCTACTCGAAGCACAGGTATAGATGAAGTCATTAAGAGCTTGGAAGTACAGGCTACAAACTTTGGTAATCCTTTACGAATAGTGTCAGATAGAGGCGCTGCATTCACGTCCCATTTATTTAGTAAGCGTATTGTGAAAAGCGTAATATTCAACATTTAATGATTGCAACTGGAGCTCCGCGTGGTAATGGGCAGGTAGAACACACGCACAAAATTGTGGTACCGATGATATCGAAGTTGAGTCTAGGAGATGCAGGTGCCTGGTACAAATCATAAATAGCGTAGAGCCGCGAAGCACTAAAGTCTCACCTTTCAAGATATTAACTGGAATGGACATGCGTATAAGTAGCGAGCCGAACTTAAGAGAATTAGTGAAGCAGTCGTTAATTACAGAGCTCGACGAGGAACGTGAAAAATGTAGAGAGGAAGCTCGTGAAAATATAAGGAAAATACAAGAAGAAAATAAAAAGGCTTTCAACTCTAAGAGAAAATCAGACAGACAATATCAAGTAAATGACATGGTAGCTATAAAGCTTACAAAATACGGGACAGGCTTAAAACTTAAGGGAAAGTTTCTCGGACCGTATAAAGTTGTGAAGGTAAATAATCACGGAAGGTATGAGGTAGAAAAAATGGCAGATACAGAAGGCCCGTGTAAGACGTTGACAGTGGCAGAGTTTATGAAACAATGGCTTGACCAATCCGAGGCGAATTGTCCGTCAGGACAGCCGAATGTAGGATATGATAATCAACGTCAAACACGTAGTGGCTGTCGGTTCTGATCGTGTCGTCTGTAAATTAGCAGAAGTCGCTCGAACGTTTACAGACTGTAAACGAATTAGAGTCAGTCGATACCAATAACTCATAAGCATCGCACGCACGTATAATTTTGTAACTCCTAAAACTACATCTAAGCCGCATTCATGTTCTTTTAAGTTAATTCCACAATCAATAAAAAAACATTTGCGTTATACCGAAACCTGGGATCGTACATTTATATATACTATTCTAGAAGGTACATGTCAAGTTTGGTGACTCTAGCTCATATTATTTACCAAAATAGCCTTACAAACAGAATTTCGTTTTTTATCGATAACATGGAAACGGGGCAAGCTATCGACTATCGGAAATAATCTCGATCTGCACGGGGACTAAGAGGACCTACAGCTAATTTCAAGTCTCCAGCTCTTATAGGTTCTGAGATCCTTGTGTATATACATACCGACAGACAGACGGACGGACTGACAGACAGACGGGCATGGCTAGGTCGACTCGGCTATTGATGCTGATCAAGAATATATACTTCATGGGGTCGGAGCTGCTTCCTTCTGCCTGTTGCATACATTTACACAATTAATTAATTAACAATTAATTAATTTATTTCACGTTGTACCACCTAATGTGTTACCTAGTCAGTTCATTAAAAATAATGAAGATTAAGTTAATTTGTCAAAATGACACATTAATTAAAAGCACGGTTACAACGAAAATCTTTGTTCACCAATAATTCTGAATATAATAATATAAATAAATTAGTAATTAATCAGCACTTACCAAATAATTTTCCGCGGACGCAAGAACCCAGCGATATTACCAAATCATGCGATCGAAGTTCCAGTTTTCCAGCACCCTAGGCGGCTAGCACATAGTGAGCAGAAAATTGTCGACAATCAGGTAGAAGAATGGCTAGCCCAGAAGATTATTAAGCCGAGCGTATCAGAATTTGCCTCTCCAGTGGTTTTGGTTGCAAAGAAAAATGGGCAGAAACGATTATGTTGCGACTACAGGAAACTTAACGAAAAAATTGTTCGAGATAATTTTCCAATGGCACACATGGACACAGTATTAGAAAAGCTTCGGGGTGCAAAGGTGTTTACCACACTTGACTTGACCAATGGTTTCTTTCACGTCCCAGTAGATGAAGACTCGCAAAAATACACTTCCTTTGTTACTCAGAACGGTCAATATGAGTTTCTGTATGTATCGTTTGGAATTTCAAACTCCCCAGCAGTATTTACACGATTCATAATGGCTGTTTTGCGCGACTTAGTTAAGAGTAATGACGCAGTTGTATACATGGATGACGTCATCATTCCAAGTAAGATTATAAACGAGGGGGTACAGAAACTAAGTAGAGTTTTGACGGTGGCTGCAAAAATGGATTGCGCATAAATTGGACCAAGTGCCAGCTGTTGCAGACAAAAGTACAGAGTCTGGGATACATAATTGAAGACAACTCAATTAGGCCAAGTAAAGAAAAAACTGAGGCAGTAGCTAACTTTCCCATCCCAAAAGATAAAAAAGCTATTCAACGATTTCTTGGAATCACGTCATATTTCCAAAAATTTATTGAGGGCTATTCTGTTATTGCTAAACCACTATCCGACTTGTTACGCAAGGACTCCAAGTTTGAATTCAATGATCAACAACAGGTTGCAATTGAGCAGTTAAAGGTTGCTTTGACCAGCAAACCTGTTTTGCAGTTATATAGTCCGGATATAGAGACAGAAATACATACAGATGCGTCAAAATGGGGGTTTTGAAGATGGTTTCTATCATCTAGTGCAGTACATGAGTCGTAAGACTAAAACCTTGCGAAGAAAAGTACCCAGCTTACGATCTCGAAGTTCTTGCTATTATTGAATCCTTAACTAAATGGCGTGTTTATCTGTTGGGAATAAAATTCAAAATAGTCACGGATTGTAATGCATTCACAATGACAATGAAAAAGAAAGACGTTCCATTGAGGGTATCGCGCTGGGCAATGTACTTGCAGGACTACGATTTTATAAAAGAACATTGATCAGGTTCAAAGATGAGGCACGTTGATGCCTTAAGCCGTGTTTCCTGTTATATGCTTACCGACTCTATCGTACATCGGTTAAGAGAAGCGCAATTAGCGGACGAATGGGTAAAAGTTATACGGAGTCTTGTTGAAGAGAGAGCATTTGAAGACTATTACATAGATAATAAAGTTTTATTTAAGGACCCAAACAAAGAGCTCATTGTAGTACCAGACCAAATGGAAAATGAGATTATATTGATAGCGCACAAACAAGGTCACTTTTCTGCAAAAAAGACACAGGACTTAGTTGAGCGATCGTATTTCATTCCGAAATTGAAGGACAAAGTAGCACGAATTGTTGACAGTTGTATAGAGTGCATTATTGTTAACGAGAAATTTGGCAAGCGAGAGGGGTATTTAACGCCTATAGATAAGGGCGATAGACCCTTATTGACTTACCACATTGACCACGTTGGGCCAATGGAGTTAACCAAAAAGCTGTACAATTATATCTTTGTGGTGGTTGATGCATTCTCGAAATATGTTTGGTTGTACTCTACTCGAAGCACAGGTATAGATGAAGTCATTAAGAGCTTGGAAGTATAGGCTACAAACTTTGGTAATCCTTTACGAATAGTGTCAGATAGAGGCGCTGCATTCACGTCCCATTTATTTAGTAAGCGTATTGTGAAAAGCGTAATATTCAACATTTAATGATTGCAACTGGAGCTCCGCGTGGTAATGGGCAGGTAGAGCACACGCACAAAATTGTGGTACCGATGATATCGAAGTTGAGTCTAGGAGATGCAGGTGCCTGGTACAAACACTTGATTAAAGTTCAAATCAAATCACTAAAGTCTCACCTTTCAAGATATTAACTGGAATGGACATGCGTATAAGTAGCGAGCCGAACTTAAGAGAATTAGTGAAGCAGTCGTTAATTACAGAGCTCGACGAGGAACGTGAAAAATGTAGAGAGGAAGCTCGTGAAAATATAAGGAAAATACAAGAAGAAAATAAGAGGCTTTCAACTCTAAGAGAAAAGCAGACAGGCAATATCAAGTTAATGACATGGTAGCTATAAAGCGTACAATATACGGGACAGGCTTAAAACTTAAGGGAAAGTATCTCGGACCGTATAAAGTTGTGAAGGTAAATAATCACGGAAGGTATGAGGTAGAAAAAATTGCAGATACAGAAGGCCCGTGTAAGACGTTGACAGTGGCAGAGTTTATGAAACAATGGCTTGACCAATCCTAGGCGAATTGTCCGTAAGGACAGCCGAATGTAGGATATGATAATCAACGTCTAACACGTAGTGGCTGTCGGTTCTGATCGTGTCGTCTGTAAATTAGCAGAAGTCGCTCGAACGTTTACAGTATGTAAACGAATTAGAGTCAGTCAATACCAATAACTCATAAGCATCGCACGCACGTATAATTTTGTAACTCCTAAAAGATTAAAACTACATCTAAGCCGCATTCATGTTCTTTTAAGTTATTTCCACAATCAATAAAAAACATTTGCGTTATACCGAAACCTGGGATCGTACATATATATATACTATTCTAGAAGATACATGACAAGTTTGGTGACTCTAGCTCATATTATTTACCAAAATAGCCTGACAAACAGAATTTCGTTTTTTATCGATAACATGGAAACGGGGCAAGCTATTGACTATCGGAAATAATCTCGATCTGCACGGGGACTAAGAGGACCTACAGCTAATTTCAAGTCTCCAGCTCTTATAGGTTCTGAGATCCTTGTGTATATACATCCCGACAGACAGACGGACGGACTGACAGACAGACGGGCATGGCTAGGTCGACTCGGCTATTGATGCTGATCAAGAATATATACTTCATGGGGTCGGAGCTGCTTCCTTCTGCCTGTTGCATACATTTACACAATTAATTAATTAACAATTAATTAATTTATTTCACGTTGTACCACCTAATGTGTTACCTAGTCAGTTCATTAAAAATAATGAAGATTAAGTTAATTTGTCAAAATGACACATTAATTAAAAGCGCGGTTACAACGAAAATCTTTGTTCACCAATAATTCTGAATATAATAATATAAATAAATTAGTAATTAATCAGCACTTACCAAATAATTTTCCGCGGACGCA